>QKQZ01045120.1:0-13053 GCA_003595255.1 Solenopsis fugax | reverse complement strand
CCTCCCCGCACACCCGACCCCCCTCGGCGCTCCCGGATTAGAACCGGCCTATTACTGCTACTAGTACGTAGAAAGATGGTGACTTCTCAGTTTATGATGTGGCAAACAATTGCCACGATCCTCATATAAAAAAAAGAAAGTTTAATGTACCGGGCGTATGACTGCCGATGTTGGTCATAAATTTTCTAACATTCGGTGGTCATAAAATGTCGTACATTTTCATTGTTAGAGCACGTTCTGACCCGTTCAATCGGCAAGGGCTAGAAAGGAAAATCGCTGGCCCGGGCAAGGCAGATCGGTCTGAACACGAGTCGTGAGCACATCGCCGTCGCAACCATTGTAATCCGAGAAATTGTTATACAAGTAAAAATATATACACATATCAACTGTCTATTTTATCCATCATCGTGCATCACCACGCATCCCTATTCCAAAGTGGTGACCCCGACGTGATTCGCGAGTGTATTTCGGCGCAATAAAGGTTCAAACGGAAGTGCAAAATCAATGAAAGTGCGCGTGCGAGACAATCATGCCATTGATGCACGATGACGAGACGACGGTGCAACAGACGACGGAGCAGCGGGCTCAGCAACTCACCCAGCGACGGGGCGACTGATCGACGTGCAGTCGGAAACAGCGGGCATCATGCTCGGTGCCGAGGTGAGCCGCGTAGGCATGAGAATGCTAGAATTCACCCTCACCGACCCAGAGTTGTGATTTAATATTGTAGATCGCAGCTTTCTGGCTGCCTAAATTACCGCGGACGCCACGAAATTCAGCTACTCGCTGACCGCGATCGGACCGCTATACACGCTCGAGGTGCGCGACATAATTATGAACCCGCCGGGTCGGAACGCGCGTATGAGACTTTAAAGGCTGAATTAATTAAGCATCTCAGCCTGTCCCAGGAGCATAAAACGCGTAAGTTCCTGGAGCACGAGGAAATCGAAGATCGCAAACCATCTCAGTTTTTGCAGCATCTCCGAGGACTCACCAATAGCGTAGTCGGAGACGCAATATTACGTACGATTTGGCTTTCTCAATTACCCGCGTACATGCAGTCGCACTTGGTGACGCGAACATAGGATACCGTCGACCAGCTGGCGGATATCGCCGACGTACTGATGGAGGCTACTCGAGCTCCAGTTTTGCAAGTCGCGGAGGCCGCGCGTCCCGCGCTACCTCAAGTCGCGATGTCGACGGCGCGGTTTCGACCGAGGCGAGAATTAACGTGTGCATAGCACAGCTGTGTCTATCCCTGCAACAAGAGATGACGGAGCAACTGACGGCAATCAGAAGATCTATCGAGGCCATCCGCGAAGATCATCCTAGCAGAGATCGCCGAGTTGGAGATCGCCGCGGCGGCGGTCGACGGCCGCGTTCGCGTTTGCGCTCGCGAAGTAGCGGACACGTTTCGAACGGGCTGTGCTACTACCATTGGCGATTCGGCCCGGATGCCAGACGATGCGAGGCTCCGTGCTCCGCGCAGCAGTCGTCTCAGGAAAACGCGACGGCCCATCATTAATGGCGACAGACGATACTGGCCCTCCGACGCGTCGTCTCTTCGTGATGGATCGAGATATAAAAGTGAGTTTCCTCGTTGACACAGGCGCGGATTTGTGCGTGTACCCACGGAGAATGATCCGCGGGCCGCACCAAATATCGCCCTATGAACTCACCATCGCTAATGGGACAGTAATTCATACATACGGAACTCAGGCACTAATTTTAAATCTCGGCCTGCGACGGACGTTCTTGTGGCGGTTCATAGTTGCGGACGTGACAAGGTCCATAATCGGAGCGGATTTTCTCGCGCATTACGGGTTATTAATAGATTTACGAAACGGCCGACTCGTTGACCAGCTTACGAATCTTACGGCGCTTGGACGCTGCCTGCAGTATACCACGCCTAATATTAAGACAATCGCCGGAGCGATGCCACATCACGAACTGCTGTCGCGGTATTTCGAAATCACGAGACTGGAGGGACGTCCCGCGGTGACGAGACATAATACGCGCCATCACATCAAAACGACGCCGGGACTGCCGGTGGCTTGTAGGCCGAGAAGATTGGCGCCGGAATGCTTAGTCGCCGCGAAAAAAAGAGTTCGAAAAAATGGTTGAACTGGGAATTGCAAGGCAATCGAAGAGCTGTTGGTCTTCGCCGCTACACATGGTGCCCAAAAAGGGTCAAGAATGGCGACCGTGCGGTGATTATCGCGCCTTGAATGCACGCACAGTTCCCGATTGTTACCCGGTGCGTCACATACACAATTTTGCACAGAGACTCCAAGGAAAGAAAATTTTCACGTAGATCGACTTGATACGGGCCTACCACCAGATCCCCGTGGCAGAGGAAGACATCCCGAAGACGGCGATCACCACGCCATTCGGAATGTTCGAATTCCCATCGATGTCTTTCGGTTTGCGTAATGCCGCGCAAACATTTCAAAGATTTTTCGATGAGGTTTTAAACGGGCTCGATTTCTGCTTCGCGTACATAGACGATATCCTGGTCGCGTCATCGTCCGCCAAGGAACATCTCGAGCACCTGCGAACACTGTTCGGTCGTTTACAGGAGTACGGTGTCGTGATTAATCCAGCAAAATATGTATACATTCGGGCAATCGGAGGTCGAATTTCTTGGTTATCAGTAACCGGTGATGGAACCCGATCACTGTCCGCACGCGTGCAAGCGATTCGCGACTATCAAAAGCCGAGAATGGCCAAAGATCTTTGAAGTTTCCTTGGCATAATTAATTTTTACAGACAATTTGTACCGAAAGCCGCTGAAATACAGGCACCTTTAAGCGATCTTCTCCGAGAGAACGTTAAAGGAAAAATGCCCATCACATGGACTCCGCAAGCCGAGCAGGCATTCGAAAAATTAAAGGAGAGCCTGGCTCAAGCGACTCTTCTGGTTCACCTGAGGATGGATGCTCAGCTGATGTTATTCACAGACGCGTCTGATCACAGCGTTGGAGCCGCGTTACAGCAACAAGGCGAAAACGGTTGGGAACCCCTGACTTTTTTCTCGCAGAAGTTAAGCCCCACCGAGGCCAAGTGCAACGCGTTCGACCGAGAACTAATGGCGATCTATCTCGCCGTAAAACATTTCCTACATATGGTCGAGGCCAGAAAGTTAGTGGTTTACACCGATCATAAACCACTCATATATGCATTTCGATAAAAGCCAGAAAAAGGCACGCTGCGCCAATGTCAACACTTGGACCTTATCGGCTAATATTCGATGGATATCCGGTACGTGTCAGGCGACGAAAATGTCGTGGCGGACGCTTTGTCTAGGATCGAGGAGTTCCAGTCGCCTCTAAACTATTCGGCATTGGCGATATCCCAGGAGAAAGACGAGAAGCTGAAAGAATACGAACGGCGTGAATCCGGGCTCCAATTGAAAAAGATCGGAGGAGCAGGAGTAGCGGTCTGGTGTGACACAGCAACGTCGATGTCACGACCATATCTAACCAAGCCTTTCTGACGGGCAGCCTTCGATATGATGCACAATTTGGCGCACCCTGGAATAAGATCGACAGTCAGACTCGTAGCCCAGCGCTACGTGTGGCTGTCGATGAACTTAGACTGCTGAAACTGGGCTCGTGCGTGCATACCTTGCCAACGAGCAAAAATCACACGCCACGTGGCAGCACCAAGAGGAAACTTCGAAACGCCGTCGAGGAGATTCGAGCACATGCACATCGACATCTGGTAATGTCAGTCTCAGAAGGGAAACGATATTGTCTGACTTGTGTTGATCGCTTTTCGCGATGGCCAGAGGCAATTCCCCTGCGAGATCAAGAGGCTGAGACAATGGCTAGGGCATTCTACCAAGTATGGATCGCTAGGTTCGGAGTACCCCTTCGGATTAGGTCGGCAGTTCGAGTCTCATTTATTCCGACAATTGAACGAGCTGACCAGTCATTTTAAAACAACAGCGTACCACCCTCAGGCCAACGGAATGGTGGAGAGATTCCACCGGCAACTCAAGGCGACGATTAAATGCCATGGCCAGGATCGATGGACGGAGGTACTGCCCAAAGTCTTGTTGAGGGTGAGAGCGGCCTGGAAAGACGACCTACAGGCAACGACGGCCGAGCTCGTTTACGGCGAGGCGTTAAGACTTGCAGGACAGCTTCTAAATGGACCATCAATGAGCGATGCAAATGAAGCAGGATTCGTGAAAAAATTGCGCAGACATTTCTACAACGTGAGCCCGATCAAGGGAACTACTCACGGAGAATCCAAGTGCTTCGTTTTCAAAAACCTGGCAACCGCGGATCGTGCACCACGATGGACCAAGAGCAATGTTACAAGCGCCCTACGACGACCCGTATCCGGTGGTCAGACGGACTGACAAAGTTTTTGTCGTGTGAGTCAACGGAAAAGATATGACGGTGTCTATCGGTTAATTATGACTATCGAGTTAAACCCGTTTATATTTTTTCAGAAGGATCACCGAGCATCGTGACAGAGGAGCCAATATCTGTTGACAGAACGCCAGAGCCAGAGGCAAATACAGGAGAATCGAGGCAAACCGAAGTCGCACCTCCTCCTCAGAGACAGTTCGGAACAAAAACGAGATCAGGCAGAAGAGTTCATTTCCCGGATCGTTTTCAGGCAGGCTTTAAATAACGAGCGAAAAATAAAATTGTAACGCGAGAAGAAACGTTGTAATAGACGGAAACGTGAACGTCTTTACTCGATTTCTCTTTCTCTTATTTAAATCGTTGACAGTACACACATAGAAACAAGATTTTAGTTCGTTTATTGTAAACTATTTATCTTTTTTGCATTCATTTCTCATTGTATTCATATTCGCTTTCTTTTTGTATTCTCTTTGTATTCATTTTGTACTTATTTCTGTTATTTTTATTATTCTCTTTGTTTATTCATAACGATACATTTGTGCAACACGTGCTATAGGAAGTGTACAGGAACAATACAATTTAGTAGAACCAATCGTGCTGCGGGTGCATCACTGGCAGGGGGGTCATGTAGCAAACAATTGCCATGACTCTCATATAAAAAAAAAGAGAAAGTTTAACGTACCGGGTATGACCTCCGATGTTGGTCATAAATTTTCTAACATTCGGTGGTCATAAAACGTCGTATATTTTCATTGTTAGAGCACGTTCTGACGGCAAGGGCTAGAAAGGAAAATTGCCGGCCCGGGCAAGGCAGATCGGTCTGAACACAAGTCGTGAGCACATCGCCGTCGCAACCATTGTAATCCGAGAAATTGTTATACAAGTAAAAATATATACACATATCAACTGTCAATTTTATCCATCACCGTGCATCACCACGCATCCCCATTCCAAAGTGAAATTTCCCGAGGGACAGAATCGATGATCGTGAGTGTACATACAATCAACTGAAGTAATATGAAATTTTTGAACTTTTTGAAGTCAATAAAGTTTTTGCAAAAATAAAGAAAGATGTGAAAGAAAACAAAACAACAACAAATTTGAAACACTTTATTTTAATATCAGATGTATAGAAATAATGAGATAGTGTGCGTAAAAGCAAAATAATAATTTTAGTATAATTTTAATATAATCGTAGATTTATGGTTTACGCGTAGCATGAGCCTTGATTTTGCAAGCACCACTCAGGTTGCAAGCTGTCCGAATAGATTTTTCGTTCGACGAGCCTCTCGCGATGCCTTAACATTCTCTGTTCAGCGTGATACCACTTAGAATCTGGCTCACTCCACAATCTCTCAGCCATCGCTGCCGATCTTGGCCACAATCTCGAATCAGTATTCGCGCTATCCGCTTGTTCGGTCCAAAGAGCTGCTTCTCCGCCTAAAAAGAAAAATACAGATTAAGTAATCAATTAAATTGTAATTATTTAATATATTAATATTTTAAATTGTGGATATTAACAAAAATGTACAAATTCAACAAATCTATTTACCTTACATTTTTCTATTAAATTTGTTTTAATTAACAAGTCTTAATATCTTCAAGCGTTTATTTTTCGGCTTTTATACACTGATAATAATCTAATGTGGATCATATACAATATCTTTAATATTGGTTTACAATTAAATTGATTAATATTTAAGTAGCCCTTTATCTGAACGTTGAATTTTTAACCTTATAAGCCTATGATACGTATTAGTTCATTTCTTCTTTCGTAAAGAGAAAACAATTTTTAACTGTAAAATTATAATTTTAATACAATTTTTACTCAATATCTTAATCTAACATTATGTACCCTGTAAAAAATTTTTTATATATAATTATATATAATTATGTATGACAAATTTTTTACCGGATAATAAAAGAAGGTCGCCAATATTAACAGATTACTTCGTTTCTATATTATATTTGTTAAATAAAAACTAAAAATATAATACATTTAAATAACGAGAAGGCCATACAAAGTAATTGTCGCTCAATAATTTTTTCGGTGAATTTACAAACATTTATAAGATTCCTTAATCTGCGTGCCGCATACTTGACGGACTTAAAATACAACTTTTTAGGAAGACCAAGCAATATCACGAAAATTTAATTGCAAAATTAAATATTACAAAATGCCTCAGTGATCGAACTGGCTAAGATTGTATTGGACTGGACAGGACTGAACGCTGGGCAACAGTTTTACATCTATAACTACTTATGAGAAAAATAAGAAAAAGAAAAATATAAATGACGCTGTTTTAAGACGCTACAAACATGTAAAATGATCTAATGTTATCAATAATATACTAATTTTCTGGTGAACATTTTTCTTCATAATTTTCTTTCCTAATTTTTGTACGAATTAAAACATTTTTCAAAAATACTCAGAAAGTCTACATCTTTTCTTAGAATTTTTCATACATGTGAACTCTGAAATATTCTGAGATTTCTCATCCCATAATTTCAAAAAAATACTTCCAACTTTTTAGATTTATAACATTCCATCAGAAATTATAGAGCAAAAAATTTTAGAAATCTTAAGATATTTCATAATTAATATTCATGAAAAATTCTGAGAAAAATTTTCACCAGAGTTATTGTTTAAAGCAATTGGAAAAGAAGATCGTGTTAAGAATATATCTCTTTAAGAAACTTGTATCGATTAGCGATTTTTCTCTTAGCAAAGTTCATATAAAGTATACTAATAAAATTTTAACAGAAAATTTACCTAGAATAAGATGTTTCTTATTCCCGTATCCTTGCTTCTTGATCATATCTAATGGAGAATTATCGTAGATCTTTTGCCAACCCTTGTACGGCGCGCACCAATTGTTACCCTCGCCTACCCAAGCTCCGAATCTACGAGAAAAGAAATATAATTAATATTTTATATAATTTTAAGAAATAGAGTTTTAAGGAAATTTTACGTGTTTATATGGAGAGAATTTTCTTTTAGAATTTGTTCCCAAAATCATAATTTTGGTCTTCGAAGAATTTTATTACAATTTTAATGAAATTGAACCAAAATTTACAAAAAAAATTCTTTATGAATATTAAAAATCCTAACAACATATTTAATTTCGATTACAATAAAAGTTCTGCAAAACGTTAAATATCGTAATTGTAATACGACAAAGTATGTAAAAGTAGCCCTTTTTGCAACTTTAACTGTAAAGCTGCAATTCTTTAAGAAATGCGACTCCGATTAAATTGGCTGAAATTTTGACATGATGTAGGTTTTGACTGACTGACCAAAAGTCTCAATGCACACACACTTATACACCCACCCAGATAGCAAGTTTCCGGCATGTTGCTATTAATTTGATAAAAGACCATTGCTGAGTTGTCATCTTTATTAAGGAAAGCTTTATTAAAGTTCCGCTTTTGCTTATGATTTTGCCGACAACGCATGCCATATATGCGATTTTATAACAAGTTATTGGAAATTTTATATTAATAAGTTTCATTCCAACGCTATTGTCCTTCAGTTCTCTGGAAAACAGTTTCTTTCTTGTTGTCTTCAAGTTGCTTTATACAAAGGGATTGGCGTCTTCATTATAGCAACGTGATTGCAACTGAAGGAAAATTTGTAGTAGTAAGTATTTCTCTTTTTGTTCTAGGAATGCATTGCTATCTGGCACATACACAAATACACACACTCACTATTTGGAGTTTTTTTTGTAACAGAGGCGAGATCGGAGGATGATCTAGCCCAATGAAGGCAAGATCTTTTTTTTTTAAAGCTGTGTGCGTGCGTATGTGTGTGTTTATTCGTACATGTGGGTGTGTACACAAATAAAAGTGTGAATAAAGATTCTTAAGAGAATGAAATACATCTCAAGTGCCTACCATCAAGTCATACCTGACGATGGTGATCAATTTTGAATATTTGAGCCGCCATATAACTCTAAAACTATTAATTATTTGGCCTAGTGACTATTTAAACTTTTGATCAGTGACTCAAAACCTACAGCATATCAAAATTTTTGCCAATTTGACTGGGGCCGCATTTTTATTAATTTGTAAAAGAAAATTCTTTTTGTGTACAATATATTTAACAACCAAAAATTATTAATATTAATTTTTTTCTACAGATAATTAAATACTCAATATGCATTACGGTTTTTAGTAAAATAGATAAATACGCAGCGATATATATTTCATTTTCTCACCCACAATCAAGATACAAAGCATCGTAATTCGAAAAAATAATCTTGAAATCATTTCGCAACAGTCTGCCAATAGTTGGATCATCGCCAAGCGTCCAAATCTGAATGATATATTTTGCAGGGTCCAAATGTTTAAGGTTCTCCTCGCTCGTCAGTCCACTGGTCCACAGGACAACCGGAATATTTTTGTCACTATTAGCAATTTTTAGCTTCTCCAGAGCTCTCTCCTGGAAATAGTCCCACAATAAATAGAAGCTGCTTTCGCTAAGATTCCATCCTTTCTTCAGCATCCAATCAGTGATAATTTTTTGCGATCTCCAGCAGTTGACGTTTACTTCATCACCGCCCATGTGAAAGATATCCGGCTGTTGAAAATCTTCTATCATGTCCTTATAAATTCCCTCAAGGACTTCGTACATCCTCTCGCTGGTAGGATTCAGCTGACCGCATGGCGGTTCTACGCAATACTCCTTCCAGGGTTCGGCTTTGAAACAAACTGTCGCGTTGTCGCCAACCTATTCGTTAACATACAAATAGGTAATAGTGTAGATTAAAGCAACCCTGGTAGAAAATTTTTGTCGAAAAATTCATTGAAATTTCATTGAAAATTTAAAGAACAATTTTCGGAGAAAATTTCAATTCAATTTCATAGAATTTCAACAAAGATATTTAATAATTTGACAAAAAACTATCTTTAGCAGAAATGTCAGAGAAATTTCAATAAATTTTCAAAGATATTTTAGAAAATTTTCAGAGAAAGATTTTAGTGTAATTTTAGCGATTTTTCACTATTAATGGTGAAAAAAATCACTTTCAGTCAAATTGTAGCATTTTACAGAATACTACTTTCAACGATACTTATGCGAAATTTCAGCCAAAATTTTTCACCAGGGACAAGACATGAGAGATAAAAGAATATAAAAATTGTATTTCATAATATTACATTTATATAGATTTTAATTTCTTTGTTATAATTTAACCTTCTTTTAACCTTAAATCACCATTGCTATTTTATCTTCCCTGTTACACCGGAGTCTGTAGAACTCTAACATTGTCACACTACATATATCTTTGAACCCTCTTAGAAAAGATTTCTAGTAACAAGGCTAAAAATATTCTTGAGTACCTTATCGCAATTAAGTACTCTTATCGCAACCTTGTGCAATGTAAAAATGAAGCAATATTAAAATCTATTGTTAAATTACATTATGAGAGGTTTACCACAAATTTTCATTGTCTAATCTAAATTTGTCTGAGAAAGTTATGAAATAGCACCAAAATCATTTCATTCTAAATTTAAGAATTTTTCTATTTAAAAATAATATTCTCTTCCCAATGCTTAATTATGATCTCTAAAAGAAAACAGCAGTCGTAAAATCTTGTTTTGTGGCATTTATTTGTGTGTAAATTCTATGAAAGATCATTAATTTGTTTTTTTATAAATAAAAGTGTCTTATTTCACAACATTATAATTGTTAATATTTCACGATCGCCCTGCTATTCTACAAACGCATCCTTTTTTTCCCTCTTCAATAAATTGTAAATTACGCTCGTTCTATATACCCGATAAACTTCTAACTATAAAGTGGTTAGTAGAACTCAGTGGCTAATAAATTGGTGTTGGTTAGAATTGTGTCGCGTTAATATTTACTGTGAGTTACTGTCAAAAAACAAAATGGTTTTACACAACCCTCTCCTTTCCCCTAATATGTAACAAACTTCTCAAAATTACGTAGAGAGTATACACCTATAAATATTTCTAATTCCCGACAGTATAGCATCCCAGATAGCAAGTTTCCGGCATGTTGCTATCAATTTGATAAAAGTGCATTGCTAAGTTGTTATCGTTATTGAGGAAAGGTGCTTCCGCATTTGTTTATGATATTGCTGGAAACGCGTGTCATATATGCAACTTTATAACAAGTTGTTGAAAATTTTATATTAATAAGTTCCATACGCTATTGTCCTCTAGTTGTCTAGGAAACAGTTTCTTTCGTGTTGCTTTCAGATTGCCCTATACAAAGGGATTGGCGCCTCTATTATGGCAACGTGATTGCAACTGAAGGAAAATTTGTAGTAGTAAGTAGTTCCTCTTTTTGTGCTAAGAATGCATTGCTATCTGGGATCCTCTTAAAGACCTTGAATGTGAATTTCAAATAATATTATTTAATTTAATGGGTGTGTATGAATTCGGCTTAAATAGGGGAACCCGGGGTATAATGAAACCACGGGGTATAATGGAACATAGTCGATAACTTTTTACAGAAATGCTACCAAATGAAATGAAATGTTATGCAATAATTACTATTAGATGTATTTTATCATATGCTGTTATCAGTTTTTATATTATTCTTGGCTTAAAGTTGCTAAAAATTATTCGCTGTGCTCTCCGCAAATGAGATACAGTTTCTAAGGTACATTTGCATAAGGTAAGCAATAATAAAATTCTATTTTTTTATTACCGTAAGTACATTTATGTTATTAAATGATCTTTTCTTGTCACTTTCATAAAATATTTATGCAAATATATTTATTATTTATGATGTTTTATACATATTATGAAAGCAAATTTATACACTTCGAGACATAATGGGGCACTATACGGGGCAAAATGGTGCATAGATGCACCGTAGTATTATGTGCCGCCGCGCCATGGCCGCTGTGACAGAAGGCAATAAGGTTAGTAATTGTTCAGAAGAGCTACCTCAGCACCGATTTTAATAAATTTAGGCTCAATTTTTGCACAAAACAAAAGAATCTGGCAGAAATAAGCGTCGGTCTGCCCCGCGAAGCGAAATAAGTCATTTTTAAAAAATTTTGGACATTTATTTTTGAAAAATAAATAAGTTTTATGAGGTACCTCATTATACCCCGCATAATATATGGGACATAATGAGATTAGTGGACATTTTCAATAAAACAATAATTTCGTTCTTTTAATCTATTCTTTTGCAATAAAACTTGTTTTTTCTTATAATAGATATTTCAAAGAATATTTTAGAATAAAATAAAGTCGATTTATTTACTTCTAATATGTATAAAACTAGTTTAAAATAACTATGCTCATTATGCCCCGGGTTCCCCTAAAGTCATGTTATACATGGGCTGTGGTTGTGGAATGTACTCGAATAAAAAATATTTTGTTTTCAAGTAATTACAATTGTTTAAAGAATTTTTATTGCAAAAATAATTACTTTAAATAAAAAATCTCGAATTTTTAAATTTAGACTTGAAGCAAAAAAAAAAGAGTTTAGTTAAACTTTTTGGACGAAAAAAGTAGTATGATATAAATCACTCCAAAAAATTCAATTATTTCAAGTATTGAAAATCAACATTTTTTTTAAATTAACAAATCATGACACGAGAATAGAAGGCCTATGTCAGTCATAACGGTTCTTGGGGCCGAATAATAATTTTTACAATTTCTAACATTTCACAGTTTGAGTTAAAAATTATAAAAATTTAAAATTATTATTCAGCACCACACAAAACAAAGACTTCACTGACTGACATAGGCCTTCTATTCTCGTGTTTTAATTTCGTCAATCCGATATAACGTATTATTGTTTAACAAGTCATGATTTTACAACTGAGAGCAAAAATAAGTTTGAAAATTGGACCGATAAAAATGCCAAACATAAATATGAAACGGTCTACTACATCGGTCACATCAAATCTAAGCATCAAAATTATTAAATTGCTCGTCAATTTAATAATATTACGTATTCTATAATGCAATAACTGTGTTTTAAGTCGACGAAGATGCGGCGCGCAAGCCAGAGATTGTAAAAATTATTACTCCTCAACATTAATGCCTATTTCTACCAACGCAGATTAACTTTAATCCTAGTTCAACTTACTCTTTATCCTTTTCCAATTTTTAGAACTAAAGAAAGATAAAGAGTAAGTTAAACTGAGATTAAAGTTAATCTGCATTGATAGAAATAGGCATAAAATCCGCTGTGACCGATATAGGCCGTCTCATATTTATATTTGAAATATTGAGCAAAATTTCATTAATTAAACAATATATAATGGCTGTAATAAATAAATATTATTGTGTATATACGAGGGCAAGGTGAAAAGTTCTCGGCCTAGCCCATAAATGGCACTGCTACAAATGAAATTACTGTTTTGTTATGTTGGCACACTTGTTGCAAAAGTAAATACCAAATGTGAATTTGATCAGACAAATAGTTTATTTTATACAGCTGTTTAAAGTAAGCGTGTTGTGTGTTTTTGACAAAATGAATAAACTTGAATACCGTTCCGTCATAAAATTCTTCGTTTTGGATGGTTTATCGCCCACAGAAATTCATTCAAAGTTGGTGAAAGTGTATAAGGAGTGCACCTTCGTTATCAACGGTAAAAAAATGGGCAGCGGAGTTTAAACGACGTGGTCGTACATCGATTGAAGATGATCCACGTGAAGGACGGCCAAAAACTGCAACTACCGA
>QKQZ01045119.1:0-15013 GCA_003595255.1 Solenopsis fugax | reverse complement strand
ATTTCATACAATATTTGAGAATAAATATCCTTATAATTAAATTTGTTTATTAATTGTATTAAATAAAATTATATTAAAGAAATATATTTAATATTAATATTTTCATTGACAGGCCATTGTAGTGTGTCTAGATTCTAAGGATTATGTGCAAATAAGGAATTCTTTGATAATATTGATCAAAATATTACCACATTTTCCTGTCTTGGCGAAACTCTCTCAAATTCTTGAACGAAAGGTAGAGAAGGTGAGGGAGGAAGAGCGTGGCCAGCGCCAGGACTTACATGTCCTAGCAACATCGTATAGCGGACAACTGAAAGCTAAAACTCCCAATATGATACGTGAATCAGATTTCCACCATGTGGGCGATAAGGTAGTAAAAAATTCATAAAGAGACAGTATTACATTTTAAAAGTGTTCGAGAAAATTTTACTTTATTACATTCATTCGCATCTCAGGCTGGTAAAACTCAAGATGCAACGAATAATGAAACAAGTGAAAAAGTTAGCAATGGAGTAACGGTGAAAGAAAATAACAATGGAGATACTCGACCAGAAAAAGAAAACAAGGAGCAACGAGAAAAACGGAGCTCCTCCAATCAAACACATCAGTAAGTAATACATTTAGAAACATAAACAATTATTGCATTGTATTGGAATCAATACTTTATGAAATTAATATTAAATATATTTTATATAGAATTATACAAAAATTTAATAAAATGCATGAGACAATGATTATTTTCAAAATTGCTGGATTTTACGAGGGGATAAATAATAAATAGTCATAAATGAAAATTTTATATTAAATGAGTAAAAGCTTATAAGAGCCAACACAGGTATCGATATGCAAGTACAATATATATAAATTATCATATTAATTGTCATAATTAACATAATACATATTATGTTAATTAAAAATGCATACACAATTAATACATTTCGGTTTAAGTGCAAATATATATTCTCCAGTGCAAATATTACAAATTTAGGAATTTTACATCAATACTAATGACAAGCTTCAAGTCTAGTTATCATTTAAAATCTGAACCTCCTAAGTTTTATAGTCAAAAAGTCTAATTATAAAAGTGAATAAAGGAGAAAAATGTTGACTTTTTTTCATTGATGAGTTTCATGTTGATATAGACTTTAACTGACAAGATGGGAGAAGTGATTTGGATCTATCATTATCATTATTGATTTAAACTATGTTCTTGAAATTTGTATGTATTGAATATTTACTGAAAAGAACCTGAGAATCGAAATGTTAATTTCATGTATTTTTAATTGTACTTAATTATAATTACACAGTAATACCTGCGTCGGCTCTTATAGGTTTTTATTTATTTAGTTTTTATCATTTCTCAGAACTTTTATTTATAATTATTTTATTATAAAAATCTTATAGCGATATCAATTCTTTGAATAGCGAAAACTCTGAAAAGTTCAGAAAGAAAGAAGACAGTAAAGATGTTTCGGAAGCAAAAGAGAAACATGTTAAAAAAGAAGAAGTGAAAGACGATGAGGGATTAGAGAAGAAGGATCGCAAATATTATAAGGTAAACTATTGCGTTCAAATTTTATTTCTTACAGAGCGTTTTGAAACAAAAAAACATTATAATTTAATAAAAAAATGCTTTAAGTAAAACAAATTCAATAAATATATATCCATAATTACTTTCTTATAAAGTTAATGTTACAATCTTTATGTACTAAGCTTTTGCAAACGAAATCTCAAATTCGTGTATATTGTTATTATATAACTCATTTCATAATTAATATTCGAAATTTTTTTCCAATTTTGATACAATTAATTATATATAAAAATGTGAATTTTATATTTTTAGGAAGAGCACTATTATAGCAGTGGTGTAGATAATTTAGATCGAGATCTTTCCAGTGTTTCAAATAGTAGTGCTAGTTCGGGTCCTTTACAAGAAGGTCCTGAAAGAGGTTTGTATTACAATTTAATCATCAAATATAAAATATGTATTGATTATATATATATATATATATATATATGAATGTTTTTAAAAAAGTTTTACGATTATAAATATTTTTTTTTAAAACGTTTCTTATTAATGTCGTATATTTTAATATAAATTTTTACTCAGTTTCAGATGTAAAAAGAAGAAGAGTAGATAGTACTCCGAAGGTGACTATATTTTACATTATAATTTTAATTTTTTTTTACGTTTTCTCTTTGCATAAATATTTTTGTATTCAGCAGGAAGGAAGACGCGCGGAAATTGGTATTGATAAAAAAGAACGTTCCAGTAAAGGGAAAACACGTGATGAACAGAAAGAACTGCGTAAGGAAAAGAAACAGGGACGGAAAAGGGTAATTATGTTTTTATCATTTGATTATGATCGTACGTTATAATTTAATTTCCTTCATTTTTCTCCTTTATTCACTTTTACATATATCGTAGGATTCAAAACATATAGTATATTAAATTACATATTAAATAATTAATTCGCATAGGATAGAGCAGAGGAATCCATACCAACTACTGAACAGAAACGAAGAAAAGATGATGAAAGAGGTTTGTGATTATATTTTTATCATTATTACAAAAAAATAATCTTATATCAACGAATATTTTGTACATATGTATGCATATACATATACATATATTCATATTCATTACATTTATTACAGCCAAAGGTACGCATCAAAACGGTGACATTCCTGAACATAGAGAAAAGCATCATTACAGTAAGGTCAGTAATATTAATTATCATTTTTTAATAGTATTATTATAAATTATTTATCTAAAGATTATTTTCTCTTGAGTTCCATGGTGAATTTTAATTTGTTCTGCTAATTTTCTTCTATATTT
The DNA here is from genome assembly GCA_003595255.1 of Solenopsis fugax. Taxonomy (NCBI): domain Eukaryota; kingdom Metazoa; phylum Arthropoda; class Insecta; order Hymenoptera; family Formicidae; genus Solenopsis; species Solenopsis fugax. Next base: position 12,174 of record QKQZ01045119.1, on the reverse strand, counting down.
TCTAATTAATTATTTCTGCTTTTTCTCTGCTTCTTCATAATTGTTGAGAAAAAAAATCTTATTTTAATGTTAGCCAGAATAACTAGAATCCAATCTAGAATCCAATTTAATTTTCATTTTTAACTCTTATTCAAGAATACATCAATTTTTGTTATTTATTAATTATATACTGTGCTTTGACATTCACATATTTACTAACATTTTGCGTATATGGCACATAAAAAAATCTTTAATTATAAAAAATATCTAGCATAATCAAATCAATAACGATATAAAAATGTTAGACAAGAATACTAATGCATTTCTGAAGGTTTTTCAAGTAGAAAAATGTATAAAATATATTTGTAGCTCTACGTCCTGTGAAACATGCATATTTTCAATTTTATAGAACCTGCAATTATTTTTGCAGTGCTTTCTAGTTAGAGCTCGTTTTATGAAAGAAAAAAAATCAAGTTATTATTTTAACAATTTTCTATTACTTCATAGTTGATAAAGATGTCTACTTCGAGTACATTAAAAGGACGAAATGGGCGGCAATAGCAAAAACAAGAAAATATCGATGTCAGTAACCTTCTCCTTCCCCTTCCATATCTGCAAGAAATTATGGCATTCAGAAGATTTATTCAAGAATGTATTTTCAGGAAAAATCTCCATACGCAAAGGATCGTCCTCATGAACGCGAAGGACGTGAAAGCCGTGATAAACAATATCCTTTTTTAGATACTCAATAGATTTGGTTAAATGTCATTTTTAATTTTTTTACAAATATTTTTTTTGCTTCTTTACAATTAATTGATTTTATAAAATGTTACATAACAACATGTTTAACATTTGTGATACATACTTATGATATGTTAGTATGTTAAACTTTGTAGCTAATTAAGTGTTAAAGTAGCTTATGTACTATGTACATGGAGTGAATCGTACAATTATTGAGTTAGACAATAATTTTTATATTTTTTCATTTTAATTAAGACATTTTTCTGACATTTTATTTGTACATTTATCAACGAACGTAAAAATTCTTTATTGCGTTTTTGTTGATTAGAAGTAGACATATAGCAATCATTTAACACTTAATTACATTACTGAAATGTAATTGTTCGAGTATTTACCCCATTTATGAAATTTGTAATACATATGTTTCAAATTTTTTAATATAAAATATATTTTGTTTTAAAACTAATTTTCATTTATTTATTTTTTTTTTTTTTTNTTTTTTTTTTTTTTTTTTTTTTTTTTTTTTTGGAGAAAATCCTTAATAACTGCTCAATAACTGTATGATTTATCCTATGAACGAAAAAGCATAAGTGTCCGATATGATCCTTAATTCAAGTGCACCAGAAGGAGTTCAGACCCGAAACGAAGATGATGTACAACAGCGGAAAGGAGCTCGACTTAACATTTTCTATGCTATGTTTGATGTTGCATGTAACGAACGTAGAATTCAAAATAAAGCAAAAAGATAGTCAGTAATTTGTATATTATATGTTTTAACAACATCCAATTTTATAAAATAAATTATCTGAATGTCCGATACTTTTTGATATTTTTGATGTTTCAATTCAGTCTTTTCTTCTGAGATTGAAGAAACCACATTCTTCGCAAGTGATGTGAAGTGTAATTTGCAAAGTTGATAATTGTGCGTGCAGTAATGATAATAAATACATTAATAAACAATATTTTGGAATGTGTCTTATTCGCTACGAAGACGTGCTGACGAAACTGCAAAAATATTGATCGGCCTTGGAACTTTCCTCCTCCAGGCGTTTTAATCGCATCTTAGCGTCCTGAAGAATGTCCTCAGTGGAACTGCTCTCGCTGACGAGCGCGTTCGCACTGACAATTCGAGCCATGGAAACCGGTATCTCGATTGGCTGTAATAAACGCACTTCCTCCAATTGTTGTGATAACTGGGCGCTGCGCTGCATAATTTGTTCTATCTTCGATCGTTGCTCTTCCACGAGATTCGTCAGCTCCCGTTTCTCTTTCTGTAGAGTTCTGCATTCATCCAGTATTGTGCAGCTGCTTTCAACATCGGTTTGCACGTGAATGTCCCTGAGGTTATTCTGAGCGCCCTGGTTCGGCATACCTTGCGACATTTCCTTCTGCATTTTGACGAGCTCTCGTTGTAGTTTCTTCATGCCACCCTCAAACTTCTTGTAACTATCTCGTTCTCTTTGCAATCTACAAAAATTTATTTTAAATAAAAATTCAAGATACAAATAAAAATCTAGAAAAAAAGAATTACAAAAATATTAATTATTAATTATTGTTATTGTTTATTCGTCTTTTCATTTCTAATATTTTTAAGAAATGATCTTGTTTTCATTAAGTACCTGTTAGCTTCTTGTGTTAAAAAATTTTGTTTTAAAGATAGCTCCATTTCCTTTTGCAAGAAACACTGTGCATCACTGTCTTTCTTTTCCTTCAACTGCTTTTCTTTCAGGCTCAAAGATTGCATCAAATTCTAGAGATAAAAGAAAAATAATATAAGAAATATAATAAAGTGACACAAGATATTTAGATAATTTCCTATTAGGATAGTGATCATATGATTTTTTCCTAGAGTAGAAATGCTTAGGAAGTAACGCCGTTACAATTATTGTTATTTTTTTTCCGGTAATGATCATTACTCTCCTCTATAATGAAGACAATAACATCGTTACATTTTTACAGCAACAGTAACGAATTCAACCGTTACTTTTATCATACATTTATTCCCTATTATCTTTGTGCCTATTCAATAAATTTGTACATTTCTTTAGTGCGCAAATACAATTGGTGTGCTAGGTCAATGATTACACTATTATAGCTTGTATTAAATAAGGTAAAAGGTTATACCTGAGCTTCTTCCATTTTTGCATTTAACGAACCAAGCTGATGCTTAATAACTGTGGCTTGTTGCTTCAATTTGCTTTCCTTTGTCTTTAATTCGTCGTCGTACAGTTGTTTCTGTTGCATAATTCTCTTCCTCATTGCCCGCATTTTTGTCACTTCTGCATGATTTGTTTCTAAAGCCAAATCAGCTTGTGTCTCCCTATCTTGCATGGACCTTTCAGTCGATGACCGAGTGTTGACAATGAGCGAGGCTATAGAGCTCAGAATGGATAGCAATAACGGTGCCTCGCTGTTCATGTAATTCGATATAATGTATTGACCTTCGGGTTTATTGGGATCAATGCCCAAAGTTTCCAGGGTGTGCAGTATATAATCACTTTGCAATTTTTTATATCCGCCACCACAGCCTCTGTCATTGTCATCAGAGGAGCCCTGTGGCACACTGTTGCAAAAGTTTACTAAAAGCGGAACTTCACTAGCAAATATCGACAGGGTGAAAGAGTAATTGTGACTAAACAGATACTCTGCTATTAACATATCGTAAACGTACTGTTTCGCCGACCTTGCCTCTCTACTCTTACACAGCCTCAGATCCCTACGCTTCAAAGCGTTCACCAAGTTCTGTCGCAAGTGTGTCCTGATATTAGATACGATCCCACACTTCTCGAACCTATGAAATAATACAGTGGATGTCTCATTGATGCGACAATAGAAATATAGAATCATTTACATTGCGAGTATGCATAACTCTAACTTATAAATTGTAATTGCAAGAGTAGTATTGCGGGAAATCTCGTCGAGTGTTCAGTGATATTAAATGTAAACACTGAAGACTAGAAATAGATAACCTCGACAATAAGACCACGATAAAGCAGATATATTACACACTGTTTTTTTTTATATTTACCATGTATATACGGTGGAATAGTAATCACTGTCCATGTCAAATCAAAAAATATACGATGTGATTATTGATGACAGTTACGTGATAACGAGCATATAAACGTATAGGACGCTCAAAATTATTGATGTAATTACCCGCCACTTTAACTCTGTGGATAAAGAAGTATTTTTACCATCCATGACATTACCAATAATCGGTTAATACCTTACTCAGCTGATAATTGAAGCAAATATTATATTAGCGAAATGGACTGCACTAGTGCGCACTGGTGCACATTTATTTACTGTTAAATATAATGTTAATATATGACGGAAAGAAATATAAATGTGTTCCAGTGTCTTCATTACTTGAACATTGTTTTATTATTTTACAGCACACACATACACACATATGTATATACATATATATATATATATATGTGTATGTATGTATATAGTATTATATATTAGCTAACAGTAAATAGACTTCTATATTTATCATTTATAACATAAATATATAACACAAATACAATTCTAAATAATCTTAATTCTATACAATTCTAATTAATGCTACTGATTAATGCTAATGATGATGGAATAAGTTTTGTATATTTTTGGCGAATATAATCATCTTGGTTGGACATATTTTTAGCTTCATGAAAGTTTTATGCTATAATATATAGTAATATAATTTACACAGTTGTGTTCTATAGTTATCAAATATTTCTTGAAATAATATATGCTTTTACAAAGTATTGTTCCAAAATGAATACAATAATCTACAAAATATATTTGTCAAAAATTGTTTAATATTATTTTTTAATTTGTATACCGCCGGATAGTTGATTCTGATATTTTACAAATCATGTAAACATTATCAAAGTGAATTTAAATATGGCCCTCTATTTTTTAGTTCTGATAACCAAAGCATTTTTTCGCCTAATAATTTTTATAAATATTACAATTTATAGTGTTATGCAGTTTATTACAGAAATATCCTGCTATATATTAAAATATTTTGTGTGTGTGTGTGTGTGTGTGTATATATATATATATATATATGTGTGTGTGTGTGTGTGTGCTAAATGCCACATTATTTTCATAAGACATGGTTGAAAATTAGTGTTTCTTTATCAGAATTTTCCATAGCACATTTAATTTTTTAAAATTGTTTTTATATAGTCATGATCGAAAATTAATATTTCTTTATCAGATTTCTTCACTTACTTTAGGACACTTGATTTTTTTGGTGACACTTAATTTTTTCTTTTAATTGTTTTCACATAGTCATGATCGAATATTAGTATTTGTTTATCAGAGGTTTCCATTTTGTCATTTACTACAGGACACTTGATTTTTTTTAAGATATTTAATTTTTGTGTTACATCATCTGGGGCATCTTCAGAAATTAATTTTTTTAAATGAGATACTAATTTTTGCAATGTAGCAATTTGTTTTAGAAATTTTCTGTTTTGATCTTGTAAACACCTTATTTGTTTACATTTTTTTTGATCCACTTCTTTAATAAAACTGATTAATCTTCTTGCTTTTTTAGGTGTACTAAAGTCACTAATATTAATTTCTGAAATATATCTAGGGTTTGCAAACAACCGTTTTTTTAGAGGAGGAGAAAAGTTTTCTTCAGAATCTGAAAATATAAAGTATTTATCACCAAAAGAATAATATTTACATTATTTTCTTTTATAATTAATATACATATTTTCATTTCCACATAATTTATATTCGACTTACATGAATAAGTTGAAGCTTCCGATATTGACTGAATGGTGTTATTATAATCCATTACATTAGATACAGTTGGAGTTGTGAAGTTCACGACAGGTTTCAATGTATTTGTAATACTTTCTGTGTTTGTTGACACATTTCGTAATTCAACCGAATGATTTTGTACAGGTACTTCTATAGTCGGTACTGTTCCAGGAGGTAATCTCTTCAATGCAATTAAATTCTCAGGTAACTTAAAGTGACGCGAGCAAATATAAATATGAGATACGTCATCTCTTTCATTCAATCCGCAAGCTTTGATCCATTTTTGACGTATATGCGGTATCTTCGGAAATCTAAAAGGAATAATTTAATTTTTATTAATTATTGTGAGCGATCATACACGTACTTACATCATTTGTCAGTAAACTTACTTATGTAAAGTAATCTTTTCATTCATTGTCCTCTTTCTATTACACAAATAACAAAACCGCATTATTTCGTTTCTCTTTTTTAACAATCTTATATAAGGCAAATGAGAGATTTTACTGTTGATACGTGCACAACAAACGTGCGATAAAATCAAATTTGATAAAATTGGTTAAGAACAAGAAACGCATGCATGCGCATTGCGAAAGGACACGATTTGTGGAAAATTTGACACACTTTGTTGATCGTCTGCAACCGTGATGTTTTTGCCAATTCTCAAACTGCATTAGCAATATAGGAGAATGACATATATGATATACGATATTTTGCTAAACAGCACAATAAAGCTTATTGCACAGTGAAAAGAATATACATAGGAACAGGGAATAACAAGAGGCAATGGATTTCAATCAATCAGAAGCCGCGGAAAATATCTGCGAACCAATCAGAAATTGCTAAATCTATTGTATGTTATCTTTCCAGCAAGAGATACAAATCAACACATCAGTCATTCGGTCTTTGTTTCTTATTGAATATCAAATAAAGACAGAATAACTCCTGTATCTATTTGTAGCTTATGTTGGAAAGCTCCCGTTATTTTCTGTTCTTGTTGCCTGTGCTTTTTATTGTGCAAGGCTTAATGATGAGCGTCAATAAGATACACTTTACAATTCATTAAAATTCCTGCACTTTTATAATACGCATGCGCACGTTCCTAACCAATTTCACATATCTTATCGCACACGTTATTGTATGTATACACGTATAACGATCTGTCGTTTGATTTACATAAAAGTGTTAAAAAAAAGGGAACGAAATAATGCGATCTTGTTATTTGTGTAAAAGAAAAAAAACAGAGGAAATGAGAATTACTTTACATCGGTATGTTTACTGACAAATGATGAAAGTACGTGTATATGTATAGGATCACAATAATAAAAATTAAATTATTTTTTTAGATTTCCGAAGATACCGGATATACGTAAAAAATGGATCCAAGCTTGCGGATTGCATGGAATAGATGTATCCCGTATTGTAATTTGCTCATGTCACTTTGACTTACCTGAATACATTAGTGGATCAAAGAGACTACGTTTATCTACTAGTGCTGTACCCACTAAGGAATTACCTGTACAAAATCATCCAGGTAAATTGCCAAATGTGTCAAAAAAAGATAGTATTACAAATATGGTAAAATTATAAATGAATTATATCTTCCACTGTAACTAATGAAATGGATTTTGATGACAAAGTTCAGCTATTATCTGAAACTTCCACTTATAATTCATGTTTAAATATAAATTATATTGAAAAAATGAAAATTATGTATATCTACTGATTGTAAGATGAAATAATATAAATGTCATTTTTGTGATAAATATTTTTCAGTGCCCAAAACAGATAATACTAATATATCAAAATCATCTGAAGGAAACATTACATCTCCAATTGTATCTGATGGAATGGACTCTGATGATGAAGTTCAGATAACATTTGAAGCTTCCACTTGTAGATCATGTAAGTTAAATATAAATTATGTAGAAATAAAACTATGTATACTGATTATAAGAGAAAATAATATAAATATTTTTGTGATTTTTTATAATTTTAGATTCTGAAAAGAACGTCTTCCCTTCTCGTCCGAGAGAACGCTTGTTTGTACAGCCTAGATATATTTCAGAAATTTGTGTTAGTGACTTTAGTACACCGAAAAAAACGAAAGGATTAATTGATTTTATTAAAAAAATGGATATAAAAAAACGCAACCAGATAAAATATTTACGAGAAGAAAACAGAAAACTTCTAAGACGAGTTGCTAAAATGGAAGATTTAATAGAAAGTTTAAATAAAATATAAACTATATCCTACTTATTATATAATGTAAATTATATTTTACGTGTCATGTAAACGTCAGTAACACAGATTAACACTTTTTTGGGTTTGTTTTTCAATGATCTTTTGATTGCTGAAAACATCCGGTGGCAAAATTGACCCGTTAATTTTGGCTCACTTAATATCAATTTTCTCGAAAACATGACTTGATAGGCTAATTTTACCGCCGGATTTATTTTCAATGATTAAAATTCAATCGGAAAATATTTCACTTTACAAAAAAAGTTTTTTATATAACTGAGTAATCAATGGATCATAGAAGTTCATATTCTATCAGAAAAGCGAAAATTATATTCCATTTTCTTATTTTTAATATTATATATCTATTTTATTAATAAATATTAAAGTTAGATGTATTAATAATCTTAAAACTTTTTTCATATTGTGTTTTCCAGTTTATTATAATTTACTTTATTATAGCTTGTATTGCTTCTAGAAAAAATTCATGTAAATATTCTGGCAAACGAAAAATTGGAAATTCATTGAAGCATTATCAAATCAAGTTTTTGGATTTTTTGAATCCATTTTCTATCCGAATTCTGTACATGTACATTGAGTGTGATACCAAAAGCAAATGGCCAATCATGGATTCAAACAGATTGATAACAAGTTTCAATGATCATTGCGTGAGACACAAGAATCAAATAGCCCTATTTACGAATTTAAATGGATTATGGATAAAAAACGGATTTAAAAAATCCAAAAGCTTGATTCGATAACGCTTAAATAAATAATTCATTATTTTACAATTATTTTTCATGTGTGTTTCCTGAGATGATTTAAACATTACGTAAATAATCCCTCTAGACCATCTTGAAATTTTTGCGGCACAACTCTATGTGTGATTAAATTTATGCTATATTTATTTCTATTATAATAAACATTTATATTTTTTATGATTATAAATAATAAATGTTCAATTTTAATCCCAAAAATGAGGAACTAACAAAAAAATAGTTACAAACACAGAAGATTAATAAAACATAATTAAAAATATAGATGCATGCAAACATGTAATAATTTTATATAATTAATAATTTTAGGTTTCTTTATATAACGTTGTAACATTGAGGTTTATTACAAACCGTGTTACATTGTAAAATTGGAAGCGTTTCGTTTGACCACATTGCAATTGATCATAACCACCTATGGAGGATTCATACTGCGTCCGACATCCAACATACGACGTCTGATTCAATAGAATATATTTCTAGAAACGAAAGTGTTGTTCTATGGGAATCTTATCTTCTATTGAATATCAGATCGTCGTACGTCGGATGCAATGTGAATCTTCCATTACAGCGCAACTTTTTTCTTGGAACAGCCAATCAAAATATTTTATATTAAATTAGCCAATTACGACGTGGGTAATAGTGTGTCACATGTAAAAATTTATTGCACTATAAATAACGACAAAGTGACAATATAATTTTCTAGAAATTTTATGATATATCGAAGTCTTTGCTTTGAAAATTTCTACAATTTCTCGTATCATATTCCCAAACGTTGGCGCATTACACTCAGAGAAAAGTTTCTTCGAATTAAAATATATTTGTTTGAATCAAAGAAATTTATGCATTGCTATACGGTTAAAGAAAAGTTTTTTTTATTTGAAGAAATTTTTGTTCTTCCTTTTATTAGAATTAATAAAATTCTAATAAAAGTTTGATTGTACAACTCTTTTTTAAAATAAAAGATATATTTTTAAAACCAGAGGAACTAAATTCTTTCTTACATTCTGTCAGTACTTTCTTTGAATTAAAAAATTATTTGTTAAAATTAAACAAATAATTTGAACAAATAATTTATTTACTTTAAGAAATACTAATAATACGTCATTTTTTGAAATCAAATTTTTATTTTCCTCAAAGATATTTTCACTTTATTTTAAAAAACCAAGTTTAAAAAAACGATTTCATTAATTTAAACATAACATAATTTCTCTTGTTCTCGAGACCGTAGTATAAAGCGTCAAATACTTTGTCTCTAGGACCCAGGTTCAAGAAGGACAACGAAGAGAATAGGAAGAAGGAAGAGAGTGAGGGAAAGACCGATATGGAGAACGAGCAAAATAGATTCATTAGCACGACGCTACTGCAGCTGCGGTCGAGGTGAAACCTCCGGTCTGGTATTCTCAGCTTAGTGGTTTCCGACGAGTAATTATTGCCTGAAACCAATGTTGCTCGAAATCCCTCTCTTCTCTCTTTCGCTCCCTGAAGGGACGATGAAGATCCGCTACTGAAAGACCGCCGGAGAATAAAGCAACAAAGAACGTCAATTTTCCCTGTTCCTCGGCGAGTGATGAGCCGATTAACCCTTCGTTTCGTGTTCGGGTTGCAAATTTAGTCCGGACTGGTAAATAATATTCAAACTTCTCTCTCTCTCTCTCTCTCTCTCTCTTTACTACAAGAAAATATTATTATTAATTAAAAATGTTGGCTCAAATACATCGCGAAAATTGGATTAGAAGGTATCTGAGCGGAATAATCCATACAGTACTGAATGTTGAAATATTGCTGAGATATTGCAATGTTGAATGTGAAGTGTGAATGTTTTTGTTGAATCTATACTGATTTTCTTTGACTATTAACATTGCTGTAATATTAAAACATTGAAATTATTATTGACATTTTTTATTTTGTCAAAAATGGACAAAAATAGATAAAGTCATGTAAATAGAATTGAGTTGAATTGAATTAAATTTTATACAATACATGATATAATGTATTGTATAAATAATGAGATTTATTTACAAAGTCTAAATTTTAATCAAAATATACAATTTAATTTGTTAATAAAAGCTAATTACGTACAATTTTTAATTTTGTGAAGATTTAAAATTACTTTTAAATTAAGAGTCTACTGTTTAGTGCCAATTAAGAGCCAAACACCAAGTCTTCGCGTGTAAATCAATGTATTGTTTAATAATACATTGATTTACACGCGAAGACTTTGTGTTTGGTTCTTAATTGGCACTAAACAGTATACTCTTAATTTATTTCCTTGGAGCCTATCTTATGTATGATTTTTACTTTTATATTGTCGTAATTACTTTTATATTGTTAAAAAATTGAATAAAATAAATGTGTAAAGTTTCTAAATTGATCTCGCTGAATCTGTATTTCACGATGTTGCAACATTCTCAATCTTGCAATTCAATATTGCTGAGATGTTGATTCCACAATAGTGTACTGTATGGATAAGAGGTTTACTTAATTTATTTTTTAGAAACCGTATTTATGGCGACATTGAAATAAACCAATTGAGAATATAATCTTTATTTATATCACTTACAAAAATAAAATATATTTGTCATATAGAACATTTGTAAATAAAGAAAAGAAACTTTTTTAACTCAGGTGTTTCAATTTATTTTTTATTTGGGCCTTAAACGTTTATGAATATAATAAGGCCCGAATAAAAATTAAATTGAAACTAAACTAAATATTACCTTTTAAATTAGTTTCAAAATGATTATTAATCAGAAGAATAAACTTTACTTTACTCTTAAACATAACAATTATTTTTAATTTGGTCTTTAATTAACTTTTAGAAATTTTTGGCCATTTGGGTGCAATTTTAGCTTCTCAAAAGTTAGCAGAATGAAAATCGTTATCCTCTGGTATAAGTTATGTACATAACAAATAATAATGACCATAATGTGTTTTTAAAAACTTTGCAGCAAATATAAAAACGATTCATATACCCACTTCATCACAAATTTTTGTTGCAGTAAACAAATGCATTGCTGTTGGCTCTAATTTCTCAGTCCCTTTTTGCGTATTTCATGACATATTTTTTAAGCATATACTTTAAACGTAAATGGCGTTTTTAAGTGATATCAATTATTGTTGCGACTCAGGTATCTTTCTTTTGAAAATAAACATTTTTATATTGCTCATTGCAATTTTAAGAGTATTTTAACTCTTTGCGGTGCTTTATTTGGAACGACTCTTTCTGAGACTATTATTTCTTTTATTTCTTTTACCGTGTCACGTGTTTTCTCGTTGTACCTGTCACGTTATTTGCGTTGCGAACAAATTTATTCAAAAATATATAATTCCACTACGCAATACATACAAATCGTCCACGTGACTAATTATTGCTATGCGAGTGAACGCGTCTAACTAAGAGTTAACAACGCCGGACAAGCCGAGGACAGAAGGTTGTACGAGGAAAGCCACCCCCTTCCCCGCGCGTGAGGGCCCCACGGTGCTTTGGTCGACGGTCAACCTATAGACCTGCCGCAGCGTGTGCCGGGAACGATTCGCGCGCGTTGCGGCTAGCTGATTAATTAGAACCTCTACCTCTACACACCCCCCTCGTTCCCCCATCGTCAAGAGAACTCGATGTAATTACAGGCATCGGGCGCGCGTGGCGTAGCTCCGCGGTCGCGGAGGGGGA
>QKQZ01045118.1:0-36181 GCA_003595255.1 Solenopsis fugax | reverse complement strand
ATACAGGACTCAGGATACGCAAAAGAAAAAAAACTGCAACGAATAGCCCCGGTCTTCCCTATAATATATATATTGTACATTATATAAATTATATTGTATAATCATTTCAGTATCAACACATTTCTAGTTCTTAGCTCTTGTCAGAGCGTATATAATCTAGAGCATATATATATATACATATATATATATATACACAAATATAATTATAAAACTAATAATTTAACTTCTAATCCGTGCTCGCTAAAATTTTTTGCGCCAGTTGTCTTATTGATCGATACATCGTTGGATTCGCTACCATCGCGCATGCGCGAAAAAAGCGAGAGGTCTATAACAACATTGCGTGAAGTTTGTAACAGTATAATTTTGATTATAAATCAGTGTGTTTCGATAATTGAGAGTGCAGCTGCTATATAATCGAAAATGAGTAAAGCGCATCCACCAGAGCTTAAGAAGTAAGATTTTTTTTCGTAAAACCAAACCGCAATCTCCCGCTATCGATGTTGTTTGTCTATACATTATCATGTGCATTTATTGCATTGTATATCTGTACTAATACTTCTGTATTCTTTCCAGGTATATGGACAAGAGACTATCCCGTAAGTAACAACGCAAGAAAGCATTAATAAAGTTAAAGAGTTGTATCTTCAAGAACAAGATCAAGTTAAAAGTTTTGTTAAGAGGTTAAGTTTCATGTATTGGATTGGAATAAAGAGGTCTGTTCCTTTTAGCTAAACTGACTACACTCTAGTTCACAGTTTATCTTTTTCCCTTCACATTGGAAGAAGAAAGATAAACTCGTAACTAATACAGCAAGTTCAGCTAAAAAGAACAGACCTAAGGTTCATAGAGTTTAAATGAAATTCAAAGACAAACACGTTAGATGTAGATATTTGTACATAGATTGATTCAACCACATATGTACCACTATGAATTTTTGTTCTAACTTAATATTTAATTATTGTGCCATCACTCGAAGATTTTTTTTGGTGAAAAGTTCTTTTTATCAGTCTTTCTCTCAAGTTGATCCTTTAAGAGTAAAGATTATGATCTCTATTTGATGCATTCTTATCCAAGTTCTGTAGTGATTATCTTGGCAAAAGTACTCTCAGTGGTATGCAATTGCCTTCTGAGAGAGATAGTGATCAATTAAAAATCTGTTAAATTGTGCAGCTTTTTTACCACATGCAATATCTGCTCAACGACAATATAATGATACTGATATTGTTGTTAAGAGTTACAGAATTCCTGGAAAGACTAACTGCAATTGAAAGTTTTATAATTTATTATTTTTCTATTATAAGATTAGCAAGAAACATTTTAGTATTATGTAGAAAGCAGTATATGTATATTTAAGTGTATTTCCATATTATAACTATTTTATTCTTTAATCTAATTTTAAAACATTTTGCAGTAAAATTGAATGGTGGTCGGATTGTTATTGGGATCTTGAGAGGTTTTGATCCATTCATGAATATGGTGATAGACGAGAGCATAGAGGAATGCAAGGATGGTACTAAAAACAATATTGGAATGGTGGTAAGTTTTGTAGTAACTTTAGACTTATTTTTATGAAAGTAAGTTGTGCGAATAAAATAAAATATTTCCATAATATTACCATTTAGTATCAATAATCAAATAAGATAAATTGTATATTTTTAGGTGATTCGTGGCAACAGTGTCATAATGTTAGAAGCTTTGGATCGAATATAATGTTTGCTACTAGAATAACTGTATCTCTAATATGTAAATTTTTTAATAAATAATCAGCATTTTTTAAGATATCAAGATATTTCTAATCTTGACCTTTGATAAATAGTTTAGAATATTTTAATTTTGTTTATATATCATGAATGTGTAACTTCTTTAATGGTACAATAGTCTAAATCAAACTTTGATTTTCTGAAGATAAACTGTCTTTATATAGACCTTGGCTAACTCCTATTGCATTATAATTGCAACTCTTATGAGAATACTATTATTCAATTTTTATTATCGAACTGTTTTAAAAATTATTGTTTTTATTGTTTATAAAGTTTTTCTATCTGAAGGATAAGACAGTACCACAGTTTTTTTATGCTTAGATACTTTAGAATCAAGTTCATGTTTCGAAGAGAGAGAGAGGATACTTTATTTTTAATATTATATTTCACTAATCAAAAGTTAATATTTCACTAATCAAAATTCTTAATGCCATACATATATATTATTCTGGGAATCAAATCTCTTGTTTGACACAAGCGAATATTCTAACAAGCTGTGGTAGACATTATCCAGCACAAATGACTATTGAAGAAAAAATTAGCTACACTTGACTATACAAACACGAATGGTTTATTAACAAATTTTTATCACAAACGTAGGAGCGAAGATACAAGAAGTGTAATACTGCATTTGATTTTTATTATACTCGTCAGTACATCGAGAAGATAAACTTATTTCACTGAACGTGTTGCAATTACAGATTAATTTAATAAACAAAGTATGCAACAAATATTTTTTTCGTTATCAATGCCCTATATTTTCATTATTTTAGCTGCTTCTTTTATATATTTATTGTAAGCTTTATTTTTTTTTAATTAAAATAAATATAAAAAGAATGCCTAAAAGCTAGCACTATAAATGGAAGAGACTTATGTATTACTCGTACACGACCATCCTTGTTTACATTATAACGGAAAATTAATTTTGGTTAATTATTTAATCCGATTTTAGATGTAATAAAACTTGTAATGTCAGACACTGGATTATTTCTAAATTAACTACAAAAATTTATCTCATATAACTGATTACGACAGTTTTACATTCCAAACGATGTAACTTTCAAGAATTTAAACATTGCATATGTGAACTACTCAGTAATTGTCTGGAAGTTTTAATGTATAATTATTGCACTGAAGAGGACTCGAAATTATCAGTTGAAACATTTACCTTTTTGCGCTCATATTTGTATTATGCATTCTAGAGTTAGATACATCTTTTCAATCAATTAATAAAGTTATTGGACTCGTATACAAAACGTAATGCTAGCTTTAGGTTATTCTTTTTATATTCATTATTTTAATTCAATACTTAGAGCCTTTGAACTTATTTTTTTTTTTATATTGTAGAAAAACAGATTAAAAAACATTTTATTTGCACAAGATGAAAAGATATCAATCTTCAATGTACCAAAGCATAAAAAATAATTATGTATCGTCAGAGCAGATAACACTGTTGCATTTTACATACATCATTTTGCGACAATGAATTCATAATTATAAAGCATAATCTTTACATACGCGCTCCTTATATTAAAATACACAAATTTAGTAGATGTTTGCTAATTTGAGATTTACTCAAAGTACTTATTAACGATAACAGACATGTATATCAAGCAATATCTATATTCACAGTGTGAATGTACGTCTAAAGAATTGATACTAAAGAGAAACATCTGGAAAACAAATGCGTGAAACATGCTTAAACAGATTTTATTTCTGCAGACAACAAATGCAGCCATCTATAAGCCTGTAAAAAATAAACATGACTATATTAGAAGAAATTTCTGATTTACAAGGCACTCAATATTCATTGATTTTTCGCATTCAGGAACATCATTTATCCTCAACAAGTGATAGAGGTTGATATCTCATTATAAAATATTTTATGAGAATTGTATGTAGTAATACCGTCCTTTTACATTTTAGCAACAAGACAGAGCACAGTAAATATTGAATAGTGAATATTTCACGATTTAAGCATAAACTTAAATTTGTTATTCAAAATATTTTATAATTTTATATTATTTGTACTGTTCTGCTCTTACAATAAATTGCCCTCTAAAATAAAAAAATTTACTGAGTATGATATTCTTAATAAATCTTGTCATTTTCTTGTTTTTGAATATTTTAATAAATGGCATTAAAAAGAATAGTACATTTAGTAAACATTGTTTTAGGAGAACAAGCAATAAAGTAGTACGAATACTTTATGCATAAATCTATATCACAAACATAGCTTATTATCTTTTATATGAAATATTTTATATTCCTTTTTAAATGAAAAAAAAATGTAAAAACAAGTAGTATTTCGTTCTGTTACAATTCATTAATTTATAATTGGAAAAAATGGCTTTTCATATGGTATGTAGCAACAGTTTTTAAACTGTGCTGGCATTTAAGGCTACTTCAGAATAAAGCTGCTTTCACACTTTACATTAGATTAACATGTTTCTTACGTACATAAATATTATTTTGTATATTAATATATACGTATCAATGTTTCAACACCGCAGCAGTCATTATTCATATTTTTCTTGAGTGCTTTAATACAATTTAATAAAATTTTATTGAACATTTTATTCTGCAACTTGTAATTTCAAATGAAAGTCTTAAAGATTTTTTTCTGTACAAGTTTATCTTATCATATAATTAACATGCAAATCGTAAAAAATGTTGATGTATTAAAGCACATGTGTACAGCTATTATTATATCATAATATTAAAGTATATAAAATAATATTTTAAGGTAGAATACAAGATGATTCCTATTAAAAACTTTAAGGGCCTCTTTGGCTTATTTTATGAGGAAAAAATTCTATAAACATACTCGTATATCTTAAAGCGCTTTGCTTTCGAAATAGAGTGTTAAAGTTGAAAAAAAGAATAAGAAAATTTCGAAAATCTAGAAAACGCTTAGATATTTTAATCAAATTTGGTGTGCTTACATGTGGTATTAAGAATAGATTCTGGATTTTTGAAATTTTCATATTTTTTTATTCTTTTCTATGGCACCCTCTATTTTGAAAACAAAGTACTTTATGATATATGTTTAGGACCTTTTCTTTATAAAGCCAAGGAATCCTCTTAAATTTTTTACACGTAGGAATTATTCTATATATTTTGACAATGTAGAACAGATATAATTATAAATCAAATGTTAAAACAAATTTTTCGTGGGAAAAATGTATCACAGTTAAATACAATCTTACTTAGATAAGATTAATTACATAAGATGTTATGGTAAATAAGAAAGTTACAGTATGTGAATATATCTACGTGATGCTTCATATATTGCGTTTCACACTTTTCAATTTTTCGAAGATAACTTGAATGTATAGAATATAGTGTAAAAAATAGTTAAACTTTATAAATGAAAGTATTTTACTGTATTCAAATAATAAAATCTTATTTTAAATGTTCTAAAAATTTATATAATCGCTAATTGTTAATATTTTTTTTTTAACTTTATAATCGTCACTAGGAGATAAGAATATCTAAAATAGATCATTAAAATAATTTTGTATCATTTGCTATAATTTAATTTTACATTCATCTTTGCTAAAAATAATGTCTTGTTATTTTCTCTTTGTGCAAAATTATATATAAAATTTAATTTTGTATCTAATATAGGAATGTAAAGAAAAATTATTAGTGTAAACGTAACTACTGATATATATCAATAACTTTATTAAAATAATTGCATTAAATTAAAGTAGAATTTAAATTAAATGATATTTGCAAAAAGAACATAGACAGTTCAGATTCATCGCGGTTTTTATTTACACAGTAGCTGAAAACGTAACTGCGTAAATCAAGAAATATTTGCATCGACGAGATTCACATACACTTCACATTAGGCTATACAACAATCATTATTTTGAATTATCATTAAATTATTTGTTCGAATACGTCTCACTTGCACATAGGTACAAATCACAAATCTATGATGCCAAAACTACAATAATAAAAAACTATATATATAAATTTATTATCAAGAAATCAAGAAGAGAAGTAAAATATAAGTAATTTTACTTTTTAGTTTATAAAGAAATTTATCACAATATGGAATGAATAAAAAACTGAAGAAATTTAAAGTGAAAACATGTTTTCTTATGTAAAAACCATAGAATTGCACAGAACAGATGTAATGAATAAAACAGTATCTTAGTACTAATCATCTTCTCCATAAGCTTTGTATAAATTGTCTATTATCATCTCTATTTACAGAACATATAAAAATCGTAATTTAAAATATTCTTTAAATTATGCAATAAACTTTTCTCTTGAACTTTTGAGGCATTTGATTGTGAAATATAAGACAATTGTAAATTTCCGTTAAAATATTTATAATAATGATTGATTCCTCTGGAGGATAACATTCTTTTTCCGCTAAAAAGTGATTATAAGGTGGATGGATATTTGTATTTCTCTTCTTCGCTACATGTCTCATGGACTGACATTGTTAATTAATTTATTTCCAATTAAAAAAGCTAAAGCTTCATTAGGAGAATGAGGGCTGAGAAGATTAAAGTAACATATATGCTTATTTTATTTTAGATGCATGCTTTAATGTAATTTCTGTTATAGTCTTTATCATTTCAGCAGCATCTCTTCTTTCTTTCTCAAGCCAATCCGAATGGTATAATTTCTCCGCATTCTTTTAAGATTTTTTCTCGCTTTTCTATGTTTGCTTTTATTTGAACTTTCCACAAATAATCTAAGAGGTCGACCTATGCTGGTATTAGATATAAATGTTGAAGTTATTACTATTTAAATTATGTAATATTAATTCTTGATGCCAATTTAAATTATTATTTAGCAGTTTGTACCGTTTCTGCAATTTTTTAATTGAGTTGTCAGCACCCCACCTACCTACTTAAAGTCTACTACTTTTATAAATTTACTTATTGTAGCAATTATGAACAAAGAATATTTCTAACCAATTAAAACAAACTTAAAAAAAATACATATATGCCTAACCATATATTTTTTTTATTTCGTGTAATTATTAAGTTGGATTTGCATATTATGTAAATTAATGTCGATGGAGTCGAATTAAGTCACGTATACTTGCAAATAACGAACAGGCATTTAGTGTTAGAGAAAATGTCGGTTTACAAGATTATATGCTTTTAAAATTGCATAGATTAATATTATTGTGCAATTTGTGTACACGGATTATTAATAAATTAATATCCGGAGAAAATCATAGTTTTGGCATTACAGATTAGCGAAACAAACCTATCGGTACGAGACATACATTAACATTTAACGCTTTTTGGTTACACAATGAGTTTCTTGGTTGCGTGTTTCATACAGTTCCCTTCGTCCATACAAACTCTGTCAAATAAACTATATTTGGCGAGATATTTTTATATCTCAAAACTAAAATACATTGCACGATTCATCTAGATGTAATAACAGATTCTTGCTCGAAATTTTCAGGCTCAACAATTTCTTTTACGGAAACAAAGTTGAATCCTTTTGTCTTCGTATTGCCATCTATTTTAATCGCTAATTCTTTATTATTATGCTTCTCGACGAGTTCATTCTCATTGTCGGATATATCCTCGCGTTTTATTCTCTTTTTGTCATTCGACTTATCGCTCATTTCATCTTCCGAAAGTTCCAGCTTTCTTTGTTTTTTTGACTTATCTGCTTTATTACGCGTCACATGCGTTTGAAGATGGCTTTTGAAGGAAACAATTGACAAGCAAGTATAGTTGCACTTGTCGCAAGAAAGTATCTTCTGGCCGGTGTGTTGATTAGTTATATGTTTTTTCAAGTGATACTTATTGCAAAAAGATTCCTCACAAAAACGACAGAAAAAAAGTTCCGTATTCTCGTGCCTTGCGATGTGTATCTTGAAATACCACTCAGTAGTAAAATTTTTCGAGCAATAAACGCAGAAGAAACTCTTCTTCTCTTTCATTAATTTTGATGTTTTACGCACTTTCGGATTGCGTATCAAATTCGAAGTGTCTGCTTTTAAATTTGCGTCTGCATTAGTGGCTTTTACATTCGCGTTTGCATTGGTGATTTTTACATTCACGTTTGCATTGGTGACTTTTACATTCGCGTTTGTATTGGCGACTTTCACATTATCGACGGTTGCAGCAGCAGATTCAACGGACGGTGAATTCGAGGTGGTCACCGATGGTGTAACCACATTTTCTGCAACTATGCAGAATCTAGGAATACCCTGCGTACGATGTAACAACGATGGCGGGCTTATCAAGTTCTTTATAGGTACTACACGTATCGGTGCGAGGAACGTTTTAGGCTGAACTGACGTGGTCGTTATAATATTTGATGGTGATACAATGAAATTATTTAATATAGGCTGAGCAGTAGTAGTTTGAGGTGAAACTGCAAGGCGAATGAATTGTTTATGCTGAGGTATAACAGGAGTAGACGCAGAAGTAGTGACAACAGTGGGAATTGAAGCCGGAGTTAGAGCAGAAATTGAAGATGGAGTTGGCGCTAGAGCTAGAGTTAAAGTTGGAACTGAAGTTGAAGCTAAAACTGGAGTTGAAGCTGAAACTGGAGTTGAAGCTGAATTTGGAGCTAGAGTTAGAGTTAGAGTTTGAACCTTAGTTGGAGTTGAAGCTGAAACTGGAGCTGAAACCGAAGTTGGAGTTAGAGTTAGAGCTAGAGTCGGAACTGAAACTTTTGGAGCTGGAGTTAGAGGTGGAGCTGAAGATGAAACTGAAGTTGGAACTGAAACTTGAATTTGAGCTTGAACTGTCGCTGGAATTGGAATCGAAGTAGACCTCAATTGAGAATTTTGTTGTTGCATTGGAAATCTTATTTCACTTATCGATTTTACTTCGCTTTCTAAACGAGACGTGTTGTTAGAAATAGTGGTGTTCTGCGATGAAACCATGAGAGGTACGCTTCCAAGTATATTCGTGGCTTTAGTTAACTGAGAATTAATTTTAATGGGTTGAGCGTTAGAGCCAGTCAATTGAGTGCTAGGTACCGAAGTCGTGATGACAATCGGTCGTTGACTAGATAATTTTTGCGGAATGATTATCAACTCTTTGTTCTTCCGCAGCGTCTCCATTGCTTTGTCAGGATCCAAATAATTGCGTTTCTTCATTTTTGCAATTTCTAAGATCTGCAGTTCTCGCATTCGCATCCGTTCCTTCTGTAAATGAGATCTGTCCACATTGTTATGAACATACTTCTCCTTTTTCGTGCAATTCCTGTGATATGTCCGAGATCTCCATCTCTTAAATGTTATTCCACAAATATCGCATACTAATGATTTGTCGCACCTGTGTAGCTTTATTAACGCCCGACGACAGCGATCATGGTCGATACTTAATGCGTCACAATGCTCATTTCCACAATGTTTTCCAACTGGCGCATTTATTTCGTCTTCCTCTATGCTTAACGCTAACATAGGCGACACACCATCTTTATCCACATACTGCTGTAACGTAACATCGCAAACGATACTTTCACATTGTTCATAATGACCACACGGTTTCATTTCAATGGGAAACAGAGCGATTTCCGATTTTTTGTGCTCTATTTTCGAAGGCAGAAGATTGGCGTCTTCCTTTTCCTCGTCTGCTGTCCTAACAGGGAGTATCGATATTTCAGGTGGTCTTGTAAAGTTTTGTATTAAATTCGCACCATTCTTTTTATGCCCAAATATATTCTTGTCATACTCAGCTATTGTTTTGAAAGGAAATGTCCTAACGATGATATTTGGTTGATTAAAAAGTCGTTTCACTGGTTCTGATTGCAACACCTGCAAACAACAAATTCTATAAGAATACTAATAGTAGAATATATGTGAAAAAAACACAACAAATAAAATCCCATATGATTCTCACAATTAGTGTAATGAAATTATATAAAAATGTGTAATGCATACGTACACGCACACACGCAACAATTGACTGATTGCTTTCTACTCTAAGCACAGTCATCTAACATAACATTCGTGCAACCTTTTCTTTCTCTTCTTTTTTTTCAACATAGCCAAATGACAACTTACTTCAGACAAGGTAGGTTTTTTCACACTGTTCGGACATATGCTGGGCATCGCGTCCATGGACACGAGCTTGGAGAGTGGTGCGTATGCCATCTTCATTTCAACAGGTACGGGCGGTCAAAATCAAATCTGTAATTCAAAAAAACTTGACCTGGAAACGCGGTTAAAGGCGAATTTTTATGATTACATCAGCTGGACACAAGCTGCTCGTTCGTTTATTCACCGCACGGTCGCGTAAACACAATACGAAGCGAATGAAACGAGGTCGACTCGGCCGTGGGAAAGGACGGGGAGGAGAGGGGAGGGGAGGTCAGGAAATACAATTTCTAGGTTAGTCAGTTAATTTGGGCAAATCAAATCCCCATGCTTGATCAACTCCATATTCGTCAGCCGCGTACCCAAAGTTTTTACGGTTTCACTCTTTCCCCCAACATGGAACGTTACTTACGAGATATAAGGACGACTGATCACGACTGTTTCGGAGTCAGCGTCATAATTCGCGGCTCCGCATAGCAGCGCGCCATCGGCGGCAACCCGTTTGCCCTTTCTTTTCGCTCCCCTCAAAAATCTGATTTTTTTTTTTATGGAAACGTGTGTATGCGCGCGCGCGTCACGTCTGTTGAATTCGTCCACGCGCCAAGTGGAGGAGGCACGCGGGAAACTGTTGTCCTCCGTTCAGAGGGACAGCACCCGCCGCGTGATGCCGGGTCCTCGCGACCTCGCGCGCAGCTGACATATGACAGCAAGACTGCTGCCAAGGCCGGCAGACGTACGCGTACGAGGCTGCCCGTAGTGCCCGTGGTTGTCGGACGAAGGTGGCCGTCGGGGCGCCGACAAGCGCACGAATCGCGCCTGCGTCGGCATGAGGCGCGCGGCGACCTCGTTCTTTCCCTCTTCATTCGTTTTTTCGTCTCACGAACAGGTCAACGACCCGATCCATAACGTCAAATGCGTTATTACGTCATATCCTATATGTCATCGGTTTAGTGACGTCATTTTATTACGCGTTTACGCTGCGTGGACGCTTCATCGTACACATATGCGCTCGCATTCCCTTGTATGATCCTCTTCTTGGGTCCGAATCTCTGAAAAACTGAAAGCGGTACTTCCCTTCTTCTCTTTCTCGGGGGGAATTGAAAAAATTCGAGTGCGAAAATGTAATAGATAAATTTTTTTCTTTTGGCCTTAAATTGCTCTGCTCCGCCCAGCAAACGAAAATGAATTGAAATTGATAGAAATAAATTCATTTTGACATTTTCAAATTTACACTTTAAATTTTTTTGAATTTATTTGAATTCAAAAATAATATATCAAATATATGGATATAAATAAATTCGAATTCAACATGATGTAGCTCCTTTCATATTTCAAACCATTTGAGTACTCCAAAAGTACTCCAGGATTCTAAAACGTCAACTCGGATAAATTAAAATAAAATAAAATAAATTTCAATTTTCAATTCATTTGAATTCATTTTCGTTTGCTCGGCGTATAATTGCGCGAAACAATTGATTGTTTCCTCAGGAACACAGAAGTGATAACGATATCAAAAGTCACTCATTTATTATTCGATGATATAATGATCATAATAAAGTCATATAATTCTGGTGAAAATTTTTCTCAGAATTGTTCATATATAATTTTTCAGAATTTCTGTATATTACAACTTTTTTAGATTTTTTATACGAATTGTAATACTCTTTAGAAATACTCAAAAAATTTACATCTTTTCTCAGAATTTTTCATATTTGTTAATTATGAAATATCCCAAGATTTTTTTTCTAAGACTTTTGTTCTTATAATTTCTGATGAAATGTTACAAAATCTAAAAAAGTTAAAAGTATTTGTTAAAAATTATGAGGATGAGAAATCTTAGAATATTTCAAAATTTACATGTATGAAAAATTCTAAGAGAAGATGTAGACTTTCTGAGTATTTCTAAAAAATGTTCCAATTGGTATAAAAATTAGGAGAAAAATTTTTATTTGGGAAGAGTAACATTTATTGACATACAAATGACAAATAAATTAGTAACGTCATTGATGTTCTTATGGCTTTGTGTTCTATCTACGTCCATACCTTATACATTTCTTCTCAGCAAATATGATGATGTATTTCCTTTTTGATTGTTATTTATTCCCCTCAGAAGTCAAACCCACCAATCTTTGTATTAATTTCTTAATTATAATTCCAAAACAATAATTTAATTTACAACTTCATTAATTTTCTCTACTTTCTACTTCGTGAAGTTGGTTAGTGTGACTTCTGAGAGGCTCAATTATCTCTCGCCCAGATTCTACAAAGATGCCTGCGCGCAATGTTGTTAGAAGTTAGAAGACGTTAATAGTCTTCTTTAAGAAAATGTCAAGTTTAAAAATCGATATTAAGGAGTTTATTAAAAGACGTAGCGTACTACAGTCAGCGATTAAGAATTAAAATTCAATCATCCTACATTTTGCATTATGATTTTTACTCTGTGCTCGGACAAAACTAGTCCACTTACATATTTCTTTCTCTGAGTTAATTTAATTAATTTCTTTCACAATACAAAAATGCAGAGGATGATTCAAGAAAATGTTTAGTTGGAATAAAGACTTTATTGTAACATCGTTATTAATTTTAATGTACACAATTATCGTAAACCGACGGCTAGGTAATTCATTATTGTAGTGCTTATCTCAGCAGTGTTGTGAATAAGATGCTAACTTATCTTTGGTATCGAAATATACAGTATGAGCTTGTCAATGAAGCTTGTCATTTTTGCTAGACGGCGTAAGATGAAGTGCTGTATCGCGACTTCGTAGACTGCGTTGCGCGATACTTGAGCCAATTGATAGATAAGCATTACATGGTCGCAATTGATGTAACCACTCGTTGCATTGGTATTCAATATTTTTTTCTCTTCAACACATTTCAGTGATATTTAACATTTTAATTTTCTCTTCTTTTTCTTTTGAAAGAATACTCTTACGAATAATCTAATAACTTATTCATTAATAACGAGCAGGGATTGCTGAAACATGTCTCCTTCTCGTACGCCCTATGCTAAAAGAACGTCTGATTGTCTTCGTATCGAAGCAACGCACACGACGTTTCGCGCGTAAAGAAACAAGCGGAAAAAGCAATGCTAATAAAAATACGCATAGTAAATGTAATTTAAAAAGCTTTATTGAACTTTTTTATTAAAACTTTGTGGTGGGATGATTTCTGGACGCTCCGCACGTAGGAACTATTACAAACTGGATAATGCTACAAATCAAAGTGTCGACTGGATTCGTACAGAGGAATTCGCTGTGCGGAAGGGAAAAAGAGAAAGGATAGAGTAAATGCACGAACGCAGTTCGACTTACAACCCTTGTCAGTTCAATAAAACCTTTCCTTAATTTCACGCTTAACGATAGACTCGACGTTCAAGAAGCTGCTTTCTCTTCTTCACGATCGTACGTGTAATGCGCGTGTAAGGGATAACTTACTAATGTAACTTATTTTCGGCGCGAAGGTACATCGTACAAAAAACTTCACTTTAACCCTATATGCCTATATCTTACGAACATATTTACACGGGTATCAGTCAAATAAATAGTTTTAGTCTTTACATCTAGAGCGGTCCTAGACGAAGCAAGCCTCTGTTACTGATTTACGCAAAAGGCTAATGAGAAAATAAAAACTGCGTGATGCTGCGCGACCGAGGCGAAATATTTTGGCGATTTCTTGCCCGCCTTGCTGGCGAGGGGATATGTCCTTAATTAGCGGTATTATGTTACTAGCATACGCTAACATCTAGACTCTCCTAACTAATGGCATTTCCATTTTGACTCCCACGGCATCACGAAGGTACAATCTTGCATCTTGATCTCTCATAAATATTTAATCTTTGGAAAGAAATGGTACCCCCTAATTAACGGGCTACGTCGGATATGACTGTGATTTCCGATGGCTTTTTAAAAAACTTAACGGCGCGCTTTTATCAGTACGATTTATGTGGTATGATATAAAATAATTTGGTCACGTCTAAAATCTGCTAGCCGTAACAATGTGGCATAATAGTATTTCTGTGCAATATTTCTTTATACATATATCACAGAAGTTAATTAATTCCGCACACGCCCCTTACAGTTTTCAAGCGATGATTCCGAAAATAACTGTCGCTCACACACCTCGCAATGTCGCTTATAAAACGCTTAAGATAAATATTACAATAATTACTAACTTACATAAGGTACGCCTGAACATCGGCGATGGATGGTCTCTACAAAAAATATTTTTAAGTGTGGGCACTATTTACAATTTTCAATATCATATCTCTTATGCAACGCCGCCGCACACCTATCTGAATATCCCGACAAGAAATATAGTTGCTTGTAAAATTAGCGTTTTGTGGATCTTAGAGGAAAAGACTCGATCCTTGTACTATTTTTTTTTAAACTTCCGTTTAAGATTTCTTAAATAAAAGATTACAGAGATATATCTCGCCTTCTCACGCGTTTTCTACGTTTATACTCGTGCACGCTTACGATGTACTCATCTACCATGAATACGCGTATACCCGTTTATAATATACCACGCATTCTCCACCGAGAACGATTCAATGTGACGGACTAGAATGTTTCAAGTATAGATTTTCTTTGCCAACGATTTTCTAATGTCACGTCCCAGCACCGGACTGTCACGCTCTTCCGGATGAAAAGGACCGCTCATTTCCTTACTCCGCCGCCGCCGACTTCCGTCGTTCGTACCACTGATTTTTTACCATTCGCACTCGGCATAGTCCTCACGACACCAGAACTGTTCTTGTTAGCTTCGAATTTTTGCTGGAGCGACGCTACATTGGATTTACCGCTCGCCATTTTTTGCAATGGATTCGTCTTCGCTGCCACACCTCCGTCTCCACTCTTGATTTCCGTTTTAACAGACCCTTTCGGTACCAAATTCGATGGCTTGGTACCGTTGTTCGCCTCCTTGGCAGACGGCGATAACGATTTAGCCATATTCGCGTTGCTAGTCGGAGACTTCTTTCTTTCCGAGAGACTGACCGCTTTGCCTGTAACGTTGAACGGTTTCAACGGCGTTGTGGGCGTCTTCTGGCCACCCCTCGGCAGTGTCGGTGTCTTCTGAATGGTCTTCAGCGGGAGACTGAACTTGGGATTACTGCCCACAACATCCGGTGACTTCGTTCCACCCTGATTTGAATTCGAACAACTTGAGACCAAATCCGGGCTATTGAACTTTCCCGGATTATCCTTAGGACTACAAGGCACATTTTTGAGAGACACGGTTGTGTGTGATTCTTCTTTATCTACGTCGCTATTCGACCTGTTCACGTTCAGTTGCGTTTGTCTTGCGGTTGGACTTACGTCCGAATTCTGTCTGACCGTTGTCAAACTCGCGTCGGAAGCTTTCGAGGATTTCAAGGATTTTAACGTATTATCTGAACTTTGTCTTGCGAGTTTTACACTCGACTCGGGCGCATCTTTGGAAGTCGGGCTCTTCGCGATGTTTGGAGGCGTCTTAGTTCTATTTAATGGTGGCTTAACTGGAACCTTGTTCTCAGCTTGGTCGTCCTTCTTGATATGTATCAAATTAGACAGTCGAGTCTTTGTTGAAGTGAACGATTTGAATCCAATAGGATTTTCAGGTGGCTTCATGCCAAGTTCCTTCGACAGCTCGTCGTTTACATTAGGATTATTAGATACGAGGGTATTCGGATTACTTTTATTGACCGATTTCAAATTGTCGTTCGCGTCCGAAATATTTTTGCTCGGCTCTTTTCTCTCCACTTGCGGAACATTTATCACGGATGGATGAAGGTAACCAGAGCTGGTAGTAGAGCTTGAAGAATTAAATTTGCCGGACGTCGAGTTTGAATAAATGCTACCGGGTACTTTGTAGTGGCTCGAATTCATGTAGCCACCCAAAGAATTGTTGGAGCCCGTATTTTCTGAAATTTTCATTGCATTTTCTCCATTATCTTCCTTCTTCTTCTTGGTTAGTGTCGAAGTGGAATATATGGAATCGAAATTACGGTTCGATATCTCCGATACAATCTCTGATAACAAGCCCATCGACTCCAAGCCGTTCGAAACGGCGGGAGTTGTATCGATGCGTTTAGGCAGTTTATACTCATTATCGGCCGACTCCAATTCCGCGTTTTTCCTGTTCTTTTCCGGCACAGTTTCCTCTATCACCGCGTAGATATTATCGTTCGTGGGTGATTCCTCCGTAATCTTCGTCAGAGACGATTCCGCGATCAAATTCATGCAGTCATCATAGATGTTTTCTAACGGCTTCTGAACAGTTTTCACTGGTGGATTCTGATAACCCGGCAGTCCTGGAATCTTTATCGCGCTCTCGGCGGCTTTTTCCGTCTGCGCGATATTCGGTGGGCCTGGAGGTGGCGACGTGGGCCTCGTGCTGGTGGGAATACTGGTGGGCCTCTTGACGGGCGTCGTCTGACGCATCGAACCGAACGTATGGATGAGTGGTCTCGGCGTTATTTTACTGTCTCTCATCGATTGAGCGCGCATGACCACATTTCTCTTCTCGACTTCGACCACTGGTATCACTGGGATGACCGGCGTCGCGATCTCGATCTCCGTCTGTGGTATCGGATTGGAGATCTCGAGATTCCTCAATATCTCCTTGTCGATAACCTTGTTGGCCTTGTGATGCTGGCTCCTCGGCAAAGAATTTGTGTTCTTGTCATCTCTCTGTGAGTTGTTCTGGGAGTTGCTTTTCAGAATACCGGAGCCAGGTCGCAACATTGACGCGATTCGGTTGAGAGTGCTGCCCTTTTCTGATTTCTTCTCGGGTTCCGGCAAAATCACATTTGTCAGAGGCGTGCTATTAGGTCTCTGCGGTTTTACAGGAGACGCAAAAGTGGTCGGCGGTGGCGGAGCTGGACGCATAGGTACATTCGGGGCAGGTCTGGTGGGTACTTTGCCCACCAATTCGACGGACGTGCAAGTTGTAGCTGCCAGTACGGGACTACTGATCAACGGTCGTGATGTAGAACCGGGATTCAGTGGCGGCAACGTGGGTGCGGTCAAGTTCGAATCATTAGAATTGCTCAACAGATTCCTCCTTTGCGGCACATTGCACTTTTGTATGTTCGGCTTAACTATGTTTGTCTTTATCGCAACGGTAGGTATCCATCCTGGCGGAGGTGGAGCCGGTTTCGTCGGCTCGACCAGTTTGGACTGATTATTCGAGTGAATCGGCGTGATCGTGAAGCCTTTAAATTGGCCAAACATGTTGTTGTTGTAGCGTTCGTCGGTCTCTGCCTTAGGTAACAAACTCACGCACGCGGGATCCTGACTCAGACTAGAATCGATCGTTTCGATGTTACGGGACATAGGGTTGGAACGATCGATCGTTTTGATTAGCAATCCATTGTGGCCACGATCGGTCCTGAAATTTAAAGCAGAATTATAGGCGGAGGGATCGAGGAATTTGTAAGCGCGCAATTACGATACACAGCTAATGAATACACACTGTTTTCAGCAAAACAAATATAATTATCTTTTTTATTTAGTATAAATTAAAGAACGTAAAGCGTTGTGCAAATCTCGATAATGAAATGTGTTTGTATCAAAATGTTAAAATAATCTGAATAAGAAATATTTTTTAGATTCTTTACTACATACTGCAGTTTAGTTATATGTATGCTCCAACACATGCACGTATTTAACATTATTCGAAAAAAAATCATTCTACAAGCATTCTCTTCAAATCTGTAGCTGTTTACCGCAAAAATCCAAACACATGCACATACAAGAAAATTGGCGGGGAGTGTTAGTTTACAGATTAAGATATTAGTAGCAAGCGTTGGAAAAGAAGGAAAATATTGATTACAAAGGAAGACTAAGAACACTTTATATCAGTACTATGTTTATTCAAATAAAATTGTACATTTTCATCTTTCTAAGTATGAGTAACATTATCGGATATCTAAATTTTATATCCAAGGAATGAATAAAGAATCAAAAAATTCGTTTTTATAATTAAAATTAAGTACTTCTTATGTAATTATTAATATAATAAAAAATGATTGTTAAAACTGAATGTCCAAGTAGCATCTAATTTAAATTATCGATTCTCATAAAATGTCATAAAAGAACCAGTAAGAAAAGAATCTTCATTCATGCTCATGCTCACATAACATGATTCTGCACATGCTCTATACGTTATAAATAATCTCTCCAACATCTCCGCCGTCATATGGCGCAATATGTCCATATTAAACAGTTTCTATATGTATAAAAATTTGGGCTTAAAAAATTGAGAACAGTATTTTGTTCTAAAAAAATTTAACTAGTACATTATATATAGTTTTAATATTAGTCATAATGTGTGCACAGTATTGATGAATTAATAACTTGAAAATTGTAAATAAAAAAGCCATATTAATAATTGTTTGTTATAAAATTTTTGCATTAAAGGCATACACATTAATAGCATGTATATTAATATTATGATGTAGAATGTTGTGCATAAAAGTTACTATTATTTATGTAATTTCTATTTTGTTTGTATAATTAATATGTAATTAGTAAAATAAAGCTTTAAATGACATATGATGTAAGTTTATATACGAGAACACAAATTGATGAGAACAAAATGCTGTTCATCGTAACCAGCCACATTCTTTATCTAGATTTTCTAAGTACAATCACACAATACATATTGCACCAAAGATGTATTCAATACAAAGTAAATAAAAAATACACGTCAATACACGTACAATACTACTTCGTTATTACTTATTGCATTAAAAACTCTGTTTGAAACAGATTTGATCACATGATATATGATACAAACATGATAAATTTAATACCATTTAAATGCTTATCTACTAATTATTTTAAATTCGTGTAAAAATATTATTATGATTTTGACTACAATATATTGGAGCATTATTATGACTATCAGCAATTACAATCACAGTAGGAATTACTTTGATGCACTTTAGCATTTAGTAATGTCCGAATATTGCTTCTATATTGACCGCCACCGTTTTTGAATTCCCATATTATAATGCAAAAATCATAGCTCGCAAAACAAATGCGCTACGATATTCGCACTATATCAAATAAAACTGATCTTAAATATATGATCTATTTTATATTTATTATATAAAAAATATATTCACATTTCTGATATTCAAACATTTCTTTTAAATTAGCGGAAATTCTATATTAATAAAAATTTTTTTGAAGATTATGTGCTATGTGCTTTAATCAGAATGATTCTTTTCAAATCTACCAAATCTCTGAAGATAAATTCTATTATTGTGAATTCTAAGACATTAAAAATTTATAAGTATTGTCATACGCTACATAAATAGCAAATTTCTCTAATAATACATAATAAATTTTTACGTAAAATAATTGCACGTGAAATGAGATTCACACAAACAGATAAAAAATTGCTTAGATCTTTGGTTTTAAGCTTTGAGCGGGTGCCGGTGGAGGCGGTGGTTTTTTATTGTAAAATGGAGCAGGCTCCTTATTAAACAATGTATCCGGCGTCTCTGAAGTAACGTCAGACGTACTAGCTGGACTTTCATTCAAGTGCTCAAACTTGAATTTGGTGTTTAGCGTAAGTCCTTTATCGTTCTTAGATTTTTTCTGAATCTGCTGAATACGCTCCGATATTTTGGAGCCTAATTCCGGTTTAAGCGGAGTAAGCATTTTCTTTGATTGGACTTCAACGGTGGGTGCCGAAAAAGTTGCAATCTTATTACAAACTTCATGCGTTTGGGGTTTTGCGCTAACATCCGGCTTTGCGTTGCCGAACAACAATGACTTTCTATATTCGATATTATTGCTACACTTAATAGCATCCGGATTGGTGGTGGATATCAGATCAGCCTTAGTTATCTGAAGCGGCTCTTTGAGCCCGATGTCATCAGTAATCGTGAATATTTTCGCGTTACGAGAAGTATTCTTTTTCTTCGGCGTGAAATAGGCGGAGATTATTATTCGCCATCCGAGGAATTTGTTACCGGCGGTGTAATGTGTCTTTGACGTAGGAACACGGGGTGATTTTTTGGCATGCGGTTTCTCTTTAAAACGGTCGAGACTAGATACGTACGTAGACACATCCTTCTTCCAGTGCTGTCCAGAATTCCTGACGTACCAGACACCGAATAGGAGCAGAGCTACGGCGGGCACCACTCCCAGGAAGATAACGTAAAGCGCAGTTATGAAATCGTTTCTCGCTTAAAACATACGAAATACGCATCATATAATACAACTGACATTGATAAAATATAAATCTTAAATTAATATGTCTCGAATTTGAAAAATTTAATCTTTTTATTTTATAATATTTATCAAATATTACTTTTTTAAAATAAAATTTTAGGAACGAATTTTTTGTTTATTTATTAAGAGGCTATTAAACTAAGTTTTCCCAAACTTGTGTGGACCGCGATTCATTTCTTAAACGACAAGTATTCACGACCTATCTAGCTTTAATAAAAATGAGAAAATATGAGAGGGAAAGGAAATATCAAAAAAATTGATAAAGTAGTACATAAAGTGATATAAATAAACTGATTATTTATACTACTTTATTGCTCTTATGTTTTAATTTTTTTTAATATCTATATTTTTCTAATATATATAATGAGTTAAAGATGTAAAGAATGCGATTATTTCCTTTTTTTGTCAATAACAGTTTTGATGTCGATGCAAATCATTTTCATGAGCAAAGAGTTGATAATTATAGTTCATTTTTAGATTTGTTTTTGCTTTCTATCGCCGAAAAATATTCCACGATCCAAAAATCAGCTCGCGGCTCAAATTTTGAGAATCTCTGAGCTAGACGTAAAGTAAAATAATTACCGTTAGGATCATCGGCTGGTCCGCTATCTTCGGAACCACCAACACCAGGCTGAAGGCAGTCGGGTGGTCGAAAACCACGATTACAATGGCAGTGACCAAGACTGTTACACACCCCGTTACCATTGCAGTTATTTGGACAAGCTTTCCCACCGGACACGGAAGCTCTCAGATCCGCAACTGCCATACACTTCTGATTAACGCACATCTAAACAATATAAATAAATTATAATTATCCAAACTATCCCAGAATTATTGAATAGTACTTATATATACATATAAGTTCTATAGTATATATAACTGTTCTTTTATAAATACGAATATTGTATTTATAATCTTAAAATTAAACAAAAATCTAAAATTATCATATAGTGTTACCACTGTTCAATTATAATTGCATGTTATTAATTATAATCATAATATATATTGACATAATTGGTATTCAAGAAATACTAATTAGTAATATAACTTTTATTATTACAATTCGGTATTTACTATTTTATTTTTATTTCTTTTTTAATTTGATAATAATGGTTATTCTGCTTATTTATTTTAAGCTCAAAAGAACTCCATTAATGGAAATGTTTTACCTTTCCAGGTGCACACTTGGCGCCATCCGGTGCGAGACCAGGGTCAACCTGGCTCAATCCGAGATCGACTATGGCCGAACGACATGGAATTATTTTCCCACCATTATTGATGAACGAGTGGCTTAAGGTCGCCACCGATTCCATACCAAATTCTAGTCGTTCGTTCAAATGTTTGCAGTGCAGCATGCCGCAGAGAAGATTTCTACAACAAAACAAATCCATCACGTCAAAATCTAATCACGATCTTGTTTTCGTATACAATATAGTCAACTTACTCATCGTTACATTTGATGAAACTTGAGTCGATACGATTGTAACCACAGTTACCGTTTTTCGTGCCCCTGTTATTCATTTCATAACACTGCGTGTCAGAGGACCAACCGGTGGGACCCCACAATAATTTACACTGATCGTCGTGAGTCCTACATGAGCCTTGATAGCAAAAGGCTTTGCCCACGCTGCAGGTTTCACCGTCCATCTTAAACACGTCCGCCGGACAATATTCGCTCTGACCAGTGCAGTATTCAGGCAGGTCGCACTCGTGCTCAGCATTTCGGCACTCCGTGCCTGCGGTCTTTGGTCTGCAAGTTTTCAAGTCGCAGCACTCGCCGGTCGCGCAGCTCGCATTGCTGTGTAGCATACAGGTGGTCACGTTGCAACATGGATTGTCGCAATTCTCCTTCAGGCCACAATCGCACTGTTCGCCCGGCTCGACGAATCCATTACCACATATGGGACTATCGAAAAGCTTCTGCGGTTTGTTCCTCAAGCAGTAATCCATACCGTGCTCGAAGGCTAGAGCTAGATGTTCCAATGAACATGTGGACCAATGTATTGGTCCGGATGAGCCGCTGGACGACGCCATTATGCATCTATAAGAGAGATACACATTAACATAATTGGAGCTAGATTAGATAAACAATCCAATATATTACACAGAAGGCTTGAGATTTCATGAAATTATTAATTTTAAAGACTATAAAATTATCCACAATAAGGCTCCAATGAAATAAATCTTACTTGTGAGATGCTAATAATAATAATAATATATTCTTGTAATAAATTACATATGAGTATAAACGTTTTGGTCTGCGATTTAGACTATCTTCAGTATAAACAAAACCCATAAAAAATTAAAAAATGAATTACAATTCGTCGGCTTTTTTAGAATGACCAAAATTATAAAACATACAGCAATTGTAATATTCACATTGTCGTATTTTTCAGGCAGTGCGATTGTTAATTTTATTTTCGCATATCGCAAAATAAAATGGATTTTTTTTCGTGATACATTTAACGTTTAAAATATTAAGGAGAGGCAAGTTAGCTTTACGACGTACTTCTCTTCAGGACAATCGCAATCCGGTCCGTCGTGCTCCATGCCAAAATTATGGCCCATTTCGTGGGCGACAGTGGCCGCGACCAGACCGACAACATTCGAGTGATCCATGGAGACACCGCCGGAGAACTCGTAGGTGCATATCGGTCCCTTGAGAGCCTTGCCAACTACCCCGCCTTCGAAGGTGATTCGCCTGTTGTCGGTTAAATAAACATCAGTCATCACTATGTACAATGAGATGGAACATGTAATTATAGATGTATCTGCACACTCACGTCAACAACTGGGCGTTATCGTTAGGAATATCCTGAACCAGCTTCTCCCTGCGGTAACGCAGGAAATTCGACAGTGTAGTGTCGCCGTTTGGCGAGAGTGCTATCTCGTCCGATTCGGACCACACTTGCACGCCGACCAGGGCGATGAATATGTTTAGCGGCATATACAGCTGCAAACACGTCGTCATATACTGTCTCGTATTTTACATAGAGATTTCGCGGTACCGTGATACGCGGTAAGGTCGAGTCAGTGCTAATTAATCTCTCTGTCTCGCTGTGTCAGAGAGAACGCAGGGTATACAGGACGACGTCACCCGCGTTCTCTCGTTTGCCGAGATATTAGAGCTCCAAATTGAGATCCGTCATTGTCGTTGCTGATGAATTAAAAGTAAAAATGAAAGCGGCTTCGCGGAAGCTTCGTGAAAACTAGTTAATATAACTAAACTTTCTTGTAACTTTCAAATGAATTTAGCGAGTTAAGTTGAAATTTAATTATCGAAGAATTTTGAAAAAAAAATATATTGTGTGTAACAATATATATTTTGTAGAAAGAAACGATATTTCAATTTTAAAACAAAAATACATATATTGATCGTAAAATAGTTTTTGGAGTACAACGGAGTTTAAGCAAAGCAAGTGTATATAAGTGGATTATACATAATTATTTTAATAAGACTTATTAAAGTTCTCGTGCTCGAAGTTATTTCCTTTTTGAAGAAAGGAAGGCTCTCACACATCCATGTGAACATAATTGTATGTATAACAGTCAATTATCCTAAATAAAGTAAAATTCGTAGAACCGTTGAAGCTGATAGCTAAAAAGATATATTCTAGAGATATCTTTTAGGAGAAGGAAACCGTAAATGTTCAAAACGACTAATGGGATAATGGAGTTGTCGAGTTAGCGCTGCGCGCTTCAGATCGTTCTCATTTAACTTGAGGTCGAAAGGAATTACACGTCCAATTAAGTTTCGACGACGACGTTACTTACAGCGTTGATAATGTTGGCGATGTCCTTACAGTGCTGATGCACTTTGTCCAGGTTCTCGTCGAGCGCGGTGTATTCCTTCTTGTCGATTACAAGTACTAACTCCACGTAACGCGATTGTCTGTTCGCGTTATAGGGCCCACGGATAATTTCAGCCGCTCTTTTGTGCTACAAAAAAAAAAATACAGCGACGTGGCATCATAAAATATCAACCATACAATTCATTAATTTGTTAACTCTAGCTCATTAAGACTAACAAAAATACAAAGTGGTGTATAAAATATAAAATATAATTGTCATGAGACAAATGTAATCGTTAACTGTCTCTTCTTCAAGTATGATTTCCAGAAACTTTCAATGCTAAATAATTGTTAATTGTTCGAATTTTCGCTAAACGCAAGACAATTCCCAAGCTACGAATTATTCGCGGTTTCCCCAACAAGAAAATGGAAAGAACGGAAGAAGGGTACACACGCAAGACGTTGAGGGTATATACCAAGACCTATGGCGACTACGTTCTTTGAAGTCGTATAATTTACCGGGGAAGCGGTTTGCGCGAATTCCTTTTTCTCTTTCCTTTTCTTTTGCTGTTGTTCTGTATACGTACCCTGGAGAACCTTTTAATCTCGCGATGATCACGAGGGAGAACGTCGTGAGGCGGCGTGCCTTCGTAACCTGTAACCGAGGAAAAACATCAAACAGGGGACACGATCGTCGGCAGCAGGATTCCCGGTAGGACCGAGGAGAGGACAAAGAGTCGCCACGACTGAGGGCCTTGCTCTCACATTCGTTAAGACCGTTAAGGAGAGACCAGTCTTCCCAAGGCGAGTCTTTGAGCTCGCGTCGGGATACTGCCATCGAGAAGGACCGAGGACCTTCTCGGCTCGTGCTCGTTCCTCCGTGTTAAAAGATCGTATTTCTAAGAGTCAAAGCTCGTGAATACTTTTAAAGAAACCCGCGGAAATTGCCTCGATAACAGGAAACTCCCGCGACAACGACGGATGCGATCTTGGAACGAGTGAAATGTGTCGGGTGAGTCAACATGTTTATAATAGTCATTGGAAAATTCTGAGATTCTAATTATGAATCTTATTAATCTTATATTAAACCAGAAGTATATCATGTATCTTCTCGAGATAATCATCTGGATGATTCATAAGGTCCTTTTAAAGAAATGAATGTTTACAACGTTAATAACATTAGTTTACGTTAATTACAATAGTTTAGTTAAGATTTTCTGCAAGAGCTGATGAAGACTGTTTCATTTTTTGAAACGTCACGGCTCGTTCTCGTTCCTTAAAAGATCGTATTTCTAAGAGTCAAAGCTGAATACTTTTAAAAAAACCCGCGGAAATTGCTTCGATGACAGGAAACTCCCGCGACAACGATGGATGCGATCTTGGAACGAGTGAATTGCAAATGTGTCGGGTGAGTCAACATGGTTAGAATTTTCCATGTTTAGCCATTGGAAAATTCTGAGATTCTAGTTATGAATCTTATTAATCTTATATTAATCCGTAAGTATATCATGTATCTTCTCGAGATAATAATCATCTGGATGTTTCATAACGTCCTTTTAAAGAAATGAATGTTTACAACGTTTAATAACATTAGTTTACGTTAATTACACTAGTTTAGTTAAGATTTTCTGCAAGATCTGATGAGGACTGTTTCATTTTCCGAGCTCGAATCTGCTATTGAAATATTTTCATCAGGTCTGATTTTTGCGATATAATAAAAGATATTTTTTTCCAATGTACAATGAAGTTTTATTAAAATTAGAAAAAAAATGTAGTATATGATTAGCGTTTTAATATAAAAAAGCAATGTAAATAAGCATTTCATTGATTTTGTGATTATACACAGCCTTTCTTTCCAATAATGTACTTCCTACAAACATAGCAGAAATAGTTTGGATTAGTCTTACACAATCATTTTGATAATTTTTCGCTATAATTAAAACAACAGTTTTGATATTTTTATAAATAAACAACGGATGCGATCTTAGAACGATTGAATTGCAAATGTGTTAGGTGAGTCAACATGTTTAGTCATAGGAAAATTCTGAGATTCTAATTATGAATCTTATTATAATCTTGTATTAAACCGGAAATATATCATGTATCTTCTTGAGATAATAATCATCTGTATTTTTCATAATTTTTAAAGAAATGAATGTTTACAACGTTAATAACATTAGTTTACGTTAAAATTGTACGATAAATTGTAATGTCAATCAAATAGTGCAATCAAACATGCTATATCTTAAAAATTTGACTGATGGAATTTTTCTAGCAAATTCGAATTCAGCGGCAAATTAATTAAAAAAAAGTTGTTTTTTTTTCTTGTACTAAAATTAATGTAAAATTTGTAGAATAATCACAAAGAAATTAATTTAAACATTGTTGATTAAAATATACGTTACAGCCTCGCCTATGACCTTTTTATTCTAAATTTTAGACAAACAAACGTTTTAAATTGTTTCTTAAAATTTGTAGACTAGTTGATAATTCGAAAGTATTTGCGTGCACTAATAATATTAATCATTTTTTTTCTATGTAATTTTCCTCTCTTTCACTAACTAATAATATATGATTACGATGTGATTCTTGCGAGAATATTTAGATTAACAACGGTAAATTAGAACCGATTTAATTGCGATGCTTACCGCACGTATTATTGGCAATGAGATCGCTGTGCTTGTAAAGGTAATGCGCGGAATCCAAGCTCTCATCTTCCGGATGGATGTGATGGAGATTCTCACCATCGAAGATGACACCGCGCAATCCACTGCAAGTGGATAACGCCACCCACGAGCCAGGAACATCTCGAACGCTACCTTGGTAATGACAGAGTTCCTGCAAGAATTCACGCATTTCACGAATGCCATTCGCATAAATTAAACAGTGTTGATAGAACTCGTATTATAAAATTCGCTTTATCACGTGATTCTCGCTTTTCCGCTTCGCGTACACGCGTTTCTAATTTTCTCTTGTAACAACTCAAGGTATGCAAAATACGGAAAAGTTTCCTCGCGAAAATAGATATGCAGTTATTCACGAATAAAAGCATACTTTTAATCAGATTTATGTTTCAACCTTCCACCTTGATCCTTTGCATTCTACGTCGAAGTGGAGTCGACACAGCACTTTGCGGCAATAAGCTTTCGCATAGTTCTCCAAACATTCGAAACAGCGCACGATTGTAATCGGAAA
Organism: Solenopsis fugax; assembly: GCA_003595255.1. NCBI lineage: Eukaryota > Metazoa > Arthropoda > Insecta > Hymenoptera > Formicidae > Solenopsis > Solenopsis fugax. The sequence continues at coordinate 9,162 of QKQZ01045118.1, read as the reverse complement.
AGGATATTTTTGAAATCTCCATAAATAATTCGAAATAATCTAAATAAATTGCTATACATATATACAGTACCGGCCAAATTATATCACCTTTCGATTTTTTCAGCATAACTTTTATCGAAGTGAATTGAATGCATTCAAAATTTTATAGTAAACACTTGATGAAAGGTACACCTTGTACATAAAGTGTAATGAGATTTGACAATATATACTATGATCTCCGAATTTTTTATTAATTTTTTCATAGTCGCACTTGTGCTTTCTTAGTTTTTCGCGTTGCAATCATTGTTTTTACCATCATAACCTAGTTTTAGCAGTTAGATTTAATGTTCCACATTATTTATACTTGTTATAATGACTCAAAATTTATGATTAAAATTTAACATATTTTGGAAATTTCAAATAAAATTAATTTTTCACAAGTTGCTGTTTTCATTATTTGATAAAAAGTTATTATTTACGTAAGTTATACTTATCATCAAAACATATTATAATTTAATAGAGATTCGTGCCCTTTAAAACAAATTATGCTAAAAAAAATCGAAAGGTGATATAATTTTGGCCGGTACTGTACATTGAAGTGACTATAAATTAAATTGGAAGTGAAATATTTTATCTTCGCTCGTTTGCGAGAAGTAATTCGGAGCGCAAGGGATTACGCGTATTTGCGAATTTGAGATTTGGTCTCAACTTAGTTATTTTAATTCTTTCACGGTTTATCCGTTATTCATGACGCTTATGAATCGCGCGGGCGTAATACGTCGAGAAATCGCGAGATGCCCGTGCGTTGCAGTTGCAGCTGCAGTTCGCGCGGGCTTATCTCGGCTTCTCAGACGCATCGGAACCGTACATCGGCTCAGTACAAATATAGTTGTCCCAGATTCTGGGCGTGCACACGCTGCTGGCGAACCCCGGCGATTTTTCACGTTCCTTTTTCCGCCGCGAGGAAAACGAGGGAGGAGACCCTTTACCTCGGAGAGCAAGCACGTTACTCTCCCGAAAGGAATTGCTCCAACAAAGAAGCACGATCTCGCAGACGTGGGAGGGGACGGGGAGGGCTATCGGGATCGTCTTTGAAACGAGGCGCTTTCTCCGTTACGAAAGCCATCGATCGTGGTCCATTATCCGATTGCCGCATAGGAAGGTGTATACGGCGACGTGACGGGCGAGATTGAATTAACGAGAGAACGTATCGTTAAATCGACGTATCGATTATTTAATGCAACCGCGACTCTTATTTATTGTCGATGACGCAGCGGCTCGCCTGTGTGGCGTTGGTTTTACTTCAATGTCGTCCTTCAAAAATGCCGCAGCAGCGAGGAAGAAGCTCCTCACTGCGGCGCGGCGCGGGCGCTTCAATCTCGATGATGCTTGAGGTCGATTTTTTCGCAGCGTAAATTTACTTTTATCATTGGAGAGACATAAAAACGCCACGCTCCTAAAAAATTTAATATCAAATATTATTTAATTTAAATATTAAATGAGGCTAGAAAAAAAATTAATCACAAGAACACATGCGTATTTATGCATGAATATCGAATGATCTAAAAACTCAAGGACTCTAGCACGCGTGATGTTAGAAAATTTATATCCAAGAATTCGTGTATATCGCGTATCTGAACATTCCAAAGCACAATTATAGTTGATGNTTTTTTTTTTTTTTTTTCAGAAAATAGAACGCGTTTGAAATTTTTTTTCACAAATACTTCTTTACTATATACACGGAAAGAACAATTTTTTGCTGTACTATCTAAAAATTTAGCTAGACACAGATCAGAAAATAATTCATGTTGGCCTATTAAAATAATTGAGTTCAATCATGATGATACTGATGCAAAAAGTTTTACAGTCTAGCAATCAATTTAAACGTCCGATATAAATTTTTTTAATGGTTCAACGTAATTATTTTCAGATCTGCATTTTAACAAAATTGTCCTTTTCATGTAACCTTCGGCAATTTCACGAAAAGAACAATTTTATTGTAGTATCTAAAAATTTAGGTAGATACAGATCATAAAATAATTTTATGTTAAACTATCGAAATAATAATATGAGTTCAATATCATAATGATATTGATGCAAAAAATTTTGACAGTGTAGCAATCAGTTTAAACGTTCAATATAAATTTTTTAATGGTTCAACGTAATTATTTTCAGATCAGTATTTTAGCAAAATTGTCCTTTCCGTGTTCAAGGCTTGGCACATTGTGTTTTTCAAGTCAAAGTACGAAATCTTTGCATGCGTCGCCGCCATATATCCTTGTGCGCATTTACGCGTTTAGTTCACGTAAGAAATCCATCGTCGCTCGTCTAAATGCGTCCAAGGATATAATCGCTGGGGCCCGCTGATATATAACAGATAAAAGCGTACGGCTTGATTCATTGTCGGATAAGAGAAAAATTTCGCGAGAGCGTAACGTGCCCCATGGAAAGCGCGTTACGAGGCGTGTCGGTGGAATATGAAATTTTGTATTCGCCCACGGTAAGCTTATCCCCGCTTCTATTAAATGTAATATCGCGTGTGCGCCGCATCGGGGATTATGTAGATTTATATCACGAGAGCTGTGCGAAAGAAAAATACATTTCGTAACAGCCGCGTTCTTATTACCAGGGCGTAAATTTCAGAACCGCGTTGAGAGCATAAAAGGACCCTACCTATCTGCATAATAACGGATCCCCCCCTCTTCTCTCTGGTGTTTTATCATTCGTGAAATTTTCGCATAGGTTTCGTCGAAGATACACATATCGAACATCTATTATGTTCTCGATCTACAAAATTGTGTTCAATTTTATATCTATTTGTATGTGCGTTTGTGACTTGAATTTTGATATGCATTATCGGTGTATAAAGGAGAAGATGGTATTATAGCTACTTATTTATATTTTATACAATAATTTTGTTAATAATCAATATTTTTTCATGTTTTAAATTGAAAACTTAACGGTTATATTCATCAAACTATTTCTTAATAGATTCTAGACTCAAAGTTATGACATATTTATTATATTGAAAATTATTTATAAAAATATAGCGACACTGCATGATGGATCAAAGAAAAACAGGGATAGTAATATGATGCAAGAATAAATTTAAAAAATTTTAATTAAAAAAATGTAGTGCTTTGTTATAAAACTATATATTTACTCAAAATAAAGAGAAAATATTGCAGAATATATGTGCAAATATATGTATGCATAAACCTATTTCATATAAATTAATAGTAAAATTACAATCAATTTATCGAATAATTTCGATATAAAAACTTTGAAAAAAGGACTATATTAGCTCTGTTGAGATAACATACATAAAGATCCACATTAATAAAATCCCATGTTATTGTTTAACTTTGCCATGAGTCGAAATGTGTTCAGCCGAATAAAAAGTTAAATAACAAAAGAATATTCGAGTGTGCATTTGTATGACATAATAATATGCTCAAGTTTAAAAAGAGTGAGGAAATATGTGTAAATAAATGTTAAAATGAACCTTGAACAAGTTTCGAAATGTTCGAAAGCAAAAATGCCTCATAATAAATGTCGGCTATTGTGTATTAGCTCCATTCTCCACTACATAATGGCAGGCTACTAAACAAATGATTCCCTAGTAGTAGAAGTAATTACTAGAATGCATCACCTAATAATGGAGATAACACGAATGGCCTTAATATCACCTTCTACTCTACTACAAGTATAAATTGTATGCACTATCAAGTCAAATTTTATATATTTTTATATATTCTCATTTTATACTGAAAGAAACGTTTATATTGACGTATCTAAAAACATCTAGTTAAGATATAAGTTTGAATATAATTTTGTTTCATTATTAAAATAATAATAAAGGATGTTCAAAAAATACCGCAAAAAATCATGGCATTTTAGCAATTAGTTTTAAGCGTATACATAATTATTTTGATAGTCTAACAAAATTATTTTCAGATAAATCTATCCAGCAAAATACTTTGATGCTTTAGCAAAATCATTCTTTCCGTTTTTTCCTACATTTTATACATTAGAAAAAATTTTTTCACAACGTTTCGAAGGGTTAGAATTATACTGGTATTTTACATTTTTACCTTATTCCGTATTTTCTGCTTTAACGAGCTCAAAATTGGTTCATCCGCGCGGATAAACCGTATTTATGCCGCGAAGAACGGGAGGTGGGACGACGGAAGGTAGAGCCGTTAACTGGAGCCGCCAATTAATTAAATACAATTGTGCAAAACAGTAAGTGCCGCGGCAACGAACTCCGTCAGTTGGCGGCGAGGAGTTTTACATTTTCCGCTTGACTTTCGTTCCACATTCTGAATGACTTTTTTGCGTTCATCATTGTCCCATTATGTGTAGCCGAGCAGAATATTACGATTGAATGAACAGCCTTTGTTATTTACAATTACAAATCTACATAATTTATTTTCTATGTTATTATTATTTTTTCAATTTAATTGTTTATGCCATAAAAGTGTTTTATATTAAAAATATATCAAAATGCATTAAATTCAAAACATAATAATAAAATTAAAATGAGTATAAGTTGCATGAATATATTATTTTTTAGCAGTATATCTTATTGTAATTTTTAAAAAAATTTTGTTCTTTATTTTAAATATGAATATATATGTTATTTTTCGCTCTCTTTATTCTGCCTAAAATATCATATAGAGAGAGAAACATTTGTTTTAAGACAAATAAATTATTTTTTGCATGATAGAATTTAAATTTAAATTGGCACAAACTTAAATTTGCTTATAAATGCTTTAATAAATTCCATGCCGATTCTGCTCCAATTAAACTGAAAAGGCGTAGTAATTATATCAATAATCCCGTCCACAGAGATACTTTCAGCTTCATGTTTCATCATAACAATTTGTTATCGCTTTCGCGTAAAACTCTGCTTTCACCGAGATGATGTAATCGCATGATTTTGGACAAAGCTTCGTATAATTAGAGGAATATCTCAGAAATACTTTCACAATTTCCGTAAACTAAGGAGAAATTTGATTGTCGTTGATTCAGCGCGAGTAAAATTTAATATAACCGGTTTTCCCCAATCAGCGCACGTCGAATAACGTAATATACTGAAGTAATATTCAACATACTCGGCTTTTTATTTTTTCCTCCTTCGCATAATATGTCTGTACTGTGTAATGTCTTATCTATTTTACACATCTATTTTTAAGCAGCCAAGTAAAACCGACTATCTACAGAAACGTTATGATAGCGGAACTAGACGTTTAGCAGGAACAATTTCCGAGGTAATCCTCGCGTTTTGCACGATACACTCCGCAGAAACGTCGCGCGACCGCTGCAATTTAACGTATTCTGGGTGTTCCATCAGTGCTTCCTCCTCCCTTTTTCCCCTCTTTTTTTTCTTCTCGTCCTTCCTGCCTTTCTCTTCCACCGCGGCATTTTGAATTATAAAGCGGAAACGCCGCGACCGCCGCCGCTCATGCACGGTTTTAACGTGACGGGGTTGTACAACGCCCGCCGTGCCGTTCGCCCGAGACCAGCACGCCGCTACACATTTGCGTGTGTTTATAGCGAGACGTTCTATTAAACATGTAGACGGCAAACGGAGTGAGTCACCTCGATCGATTTTGGTCGAGCCGGGTATTATACCTGTACGGGAACGGGGAAGGAGGGGCCTATCTACCTTTTCCGTCAGCGCGATGACGGCAGACAGATACGACGAGAGGGCACGAACACCCGCGGAGATTTTTAATTTTCGTGCGACCGGAAGTACGAGCCGAGTGTGGAATTAAATGAACTTTCTCACAAAACAGATTGCTGCGCTGTCTAGAAAGGAGGAATTGCGATTCTCTACGTTCAAAACGGAGATTATCTTTTATCACAATGCGTTATTTCTCCTTTGTCCGACATCTGTTTTGTTGACCCGGCTGAATAAAACATCGTCTACCGAGTTCCCCAATTTTGGTCCAATTCTGTTGCAAGAATGCTGTGGTAGTAACGCGCGGAATATGGTAGCAGCAGGTTGATAGATATTAATACAATGGGATTGGAGTTGAATTAAAATTAAATTGTGTGGGACGACCTTCTTTACATGGACGTATCGTAAAATCGATGGTTCTACAGCCAGGCAGTAGTAGAAATGTCGTGGCATGATCGATTTGCGAGGAATGACCGAAAACTAACAAAGAGCAAGTTAAAAAAGGTACATTAACAAATGAACAAGCTTCGATCATCTCTTTTTCCAGTGAAGAGAGGAAAGAGGAGATAAGAAGGAGAAAAGCAGGATAAGAAAAGAGAAATGAAGATAGGATAAAAGCGTGCGGAAAGAAAGAATAATAAAGTGGAATAGCAAGGAAATAGCGAAAAAATGTGAGGAGAAATGTAATAAAAATAATGCAAAGAAGGTAGAGGAAAGACGAGGCTCGTGAGATACGTGTGGGTAGTGAGATACCACGATCTCGTATTATAATTCGCCTTGAATTCTAAGAGCAAAATTCGTTAAAATTACTTCGTTACAGTCTATTTGTAGGATACTGGTCATTAGTGTGCATTGCGTTTTTATAAAAGCTGAATTTTAGTTTTACACGTAGCAGCGATGTTTACAGGTGTATACTCTTTACGTAATTTTGAGAAGTACGTTAGATATTAATTTTTTAACTTTAGCTTAAAGGCCTTGAATGTGGCTTTCAAATAATGTAATTGAATTTAATGTGTGCCGTAATGTATGTGTGTGTGAATTCAGCGTATAAAGTTATATTATGTAGAGAGAGGGATCGTGAGATGGTTGTGAACCATTTGCATTACGAGCGTAAGACCGCTCTTATAACTTTACAACCTCATGGATGTTGCTTAATGCTTATTAGTTAGCAGAAAAATTATTTAAAAAAACTTTTCTTAAATAAAATATATTTTATAAAATGTTTATAAAAAGATCTACGAAGAATCATTTGTGATTTGAAAGGAAGAAGAATTTGTGATTTTTCATAATTAAAAATGCCTTTTATAATATTACTTGTTAGTATTCCACGATCCCCTTGCTATCTCACAAATGCATCCTTTTTTCCCTCTTCAATAAATTGCAAATTATATTCGTTCTATATACCCGTGGACTTTTACCTATAGGGTGGTTGATAGAACTCTGTCGCATTAATATTTACAGTGTTATTTTAAGAAAAACGAAATGGTATTCCATCACCCTTTTCCTTCCTGTATTATAATAATTTTAGAAGTAATGTGATATAAGATATAGGAAATAGATTTTTATAAAATTAAAAAAGCAATATAGGTCTTCTAGACATGTAGTTTTTAAGGATGTAGTTTTTAAGGATAAGTGGGACAAGTTAAATATAAACCAAGTCCTTTTTTGACTATGTAAGCTGAAGAAATAAATATCCAAATTTATTTCTTCTTCCAGTGTTACGTAGAGCGAGATTATTTTAAATAATCTATGGTAACCGCTCAGCATTTTCATTGTAAGATAAAACTCCCAAAGGAAATAATATAATGAAATTATATCTGACAGGAAAACAGTTCTTATTGTCTGCGATAAAGAAATCATTGTCGAGAAAAATTCTATAAATTATCTTCTTTTCTTGCGGGGAGCGAACGGATGCCTCATACATATGATCGTAAATTTTACGTCGTCATTAAACGGCGATAATGCCGTTCTTTGTGTGCCATTCCGACACATGACGAGTCGCAAGTGAATGCCCGAACATGGGGTTAAGTTGAATGTATCCTCGAGGCTTTCCTTGATCGGTGCTGGTATCCGATAGAATTACGCTTGCACGCTCGATATCGATTAGCGCCAACGTTGTTTGCGGAAAAGCGGTTAGCACACGGATGCGAATACTGGATACCTAAACGGTACTTACAACTTTCGACGGGGTGTGCACTTTGTACGTGCCGCGATGCTGGTGGAGCTGCTGATAGCCGACCGGAATTAAATCGGTGTTCAGTCGAAGGTCGAGAACACGCTCGACGCCGTCTACATTGAAACCAACCGTCAGCACGTCCGTATGCTCGAGGTCCTGAAAAAAAGGGAAAATATCGATTTTGAGAATTTCAAACTGCAGCTAAAATTTTCTTTTTTTTTTTTTTGTTAACAGTTGCAAATGAAATAAGGAAATCTATAAAACATTGCGCAACAAAACACATCAAATTTTTTCTATTCGGAAAAAGGTATAAAATTTATATTTTATAAAACAATAATGGGAATAAGATCACGATACTTATAATACTATTAAAAATTGAGAAATACTGACGATTATAACAAGATCTTAGAATCGTCGAAATAATAATTCTTGTGCGATTTTATAGGTATATCTAATTCTTCATTTTTTAATTCTTCATTCCTCCATTATTTTTTATTTTAAAACGCAACTATATTGAATTGAATCAGAATAGTAATGTATTAAATTAATAATTAATTTAATAATACTGATGCTAACAAGCATTTATAAGATCCCTCCCTCCTCGAAAAATCCTAAAGAATTTGTTGCGAAAAATACTTCAGACAGGATCCGAAGCTGGATCTCCCTACATTGCGGTTGTCTTAGCCAGTTCAACCACCGGAGCATATGATATTATTTATCGCAATAACTGATGATGTTAAGAGAAAGTATTTAAAAAGCCAACGTATATTAAAACAATAAATAAATCTATTTAGTTCAATTTTTTAGAATTATCGTGAGATACATAAAATTACATAAAACTTTATCATTTTCATACACACACATACAGAGTAGCAAACAAGAAACAATATTTTTATTTAAGTCGTTTATATTTCGTCGATATCTTAGACGCATTAAGATACATTAATTTCAACCTGCAATTAGCGGCCTATTTATTTGCAATTAAATTTTATATAAATTATTCCCTATTATAGGCCAAGAGTTTCTCTTGTATAAGGAAACGATTTATCGTATCGTTACAATTCAATGCTCAAATAGCATGGCCGATTCTTTCTTATCGGGCACACCGAAGAGTGCCCGATCGCGCACCTGTTGCATTAATAGCGGTAAAACTGTGCTTAGACCCGAGAAAAGAAAATTTCTCCCGCGAAAATTGAGGTCCTGAGATCGTTGCATCGAGATGTAATTAATTTTATACCCGGATGCTCGCTTTCTCCAACTACACAGAGAAAAAAGTATATGGTATTTGGGACTATAATTGCATAGTTAAAAAATTATAGTT
>QKQZ01045117.1:0-23673 GCA_003595255.1 Solenopsis fugax | reverse complement strand
CGGCGGCGGCGGCGGTGGCGGCGGCGGCACAACGAGCGAATAAAATCAATTAAAAAGTTTCACGCGCCGAGGCTGCGAGTTTTCACGAAGTTTTCCACACCGCTTCGAGTATATATACAACACATCCACTCATATATATAGTTACTAGCTTACGTACACAGAGAACTTGCACATTGCCAATGGAAGTTCCGCTATAAACCGGGCTATATACTGACACCACTTGCCGGTAGTTTCGCTAACTTTCCGACTCCCGTGTCGAACTTGTTAATGGCCCTCCGTGGCGTCTCTGTTGCCGCCGTTTTCTCTCGTTCTTCGTCGTCCATTTCACTCTATCCATAGTAGACCGTCTCTCCGCCTCTACGTTATACGTCTCTGTTTCCTCGTTCATCTTACTACCGCGTTCATCGTTCTCCTCATCTCTTTTCGATCCTCCATCCTTTGTGTGTGCCTGGTGTACGTTCATGTGCGCGCTATCAAAACTTCTATATAGGATTCAACAACTTTCTCTCTCCTCTATCTCTCCTCTCTCTCCCTGGTTTGATCGCCGACCCACATACTTCATCCTCACGTTCCTTCCTTCCTTCAAAGTTTAAGTACTTGAACGCCGCTGTCGGTGCAGTTGAATTGCTACAGTAATTCCCGAATAGATCCAATCATACGCGTCGAATAATTCTTGCAATACTTATCGAAACTAAAAATCGCTCCTATCAAATAAATGGCGAATCTAAGAAAAAAAAAGTTCTAAATCTCTCTCCTGATGACGTTGACACTCTTTTCAAACTTTTCTGACCAATACGTTATTTTTTTGTTGCAGGTAAGAGGACATTCCTTACGGTCCATTCTCGTGGTTTTAGTCTCGCGAGGCTAGATCATCAAATCGTGAGTTGTTAGTGAATCTCGCATTTCTTAAAAGGAGATATCCCCATTCTGCGTACGTGCGCGTTTTGTAACAACGACATCACGAATTTTTATGAGGCGCAGGTTTCTCAGGTTACGCTTATCGTGAAAACGTGCAAAATGAAACGATATATATGCCAGCTCGGTTTCGTTCCTCGCAGTCTCACCTTTTTTTTTACGCAAAATCGCTGAGTTAAGGCGTGCCGAGCGTCCAGGAAACAGCGCTGCGCGATAAGCGATTCAGTTATCAAAGCGAAATGCGATTACGCCACATTCCTCGCGTCTTGTAAGATTGAACACGAAATGACATTTTTTGCACTCATTTTTTTTTCTTTTCTGTTGCAACGTGTCATCGCGTGTTACTCAGAATGTCGCGATTTATCAGTTTTGCTTTTGTGAAAAAATACGACGTTAACATACTACGTTACATTCTCAGAAATAAAGTGTCCACATAAATAAAAAAGTGCTTTAAGCATAAAAGATAAAACAAATGGAAAACTACTTTAAATAATACATTTATCCGTCTGGAAAAAGTAAGAAAAGCAAACTGCTTGTTCTGGTTGCCATAAATATCATTTTAAATGACGTCCACAGTTTTTTTTTCTACATTGCTTCTGACATATCGAATATTTGACAAGAAAAGAATAGAACGATACTATTTTATTGCAGTGGCACATATAGCCTTTGTATCAGGTTTTCAAGTAAAATCCGGTTATTATTGATCTTGCATTTACAACGATAGTGCATTCGCCACTGATACATATTATTAGTTACGAAATTAGTTCTAAAATTTATCGGAATACAGCATGAAATGAAAGATTTATTTCTTCCTGTGCAGAATGCTATAATAGAGGTCATTGTTAATCGCGAAATCAATTAATTTATTGTCATCGTTGTGCACTCCGGTCTGAGATATCACACGAATAAATCGTTGATCAATTTTCTGAATAACTTTAGGACAATATTTTCTGTCAATTTAAAAATAGGTTAGCAATATAATACTTCTCTCTCTCTCTCTCTCTCTCTCTTTTTGCAAAATAGCGTATGTCTCTTTTAAAACCGAGAAATGACTTTCTTAAAGTATTTTGAGACGCAGACGAACATTTATTGTTTCTTTCGAAGTCGAATTTATTAATAGTAATAAACGGGACATTTATTTTATGTAAAATTTGCTTAAAATAGTTATTGAATCTAGGATTTTCTAGTTGTTAGATATCTGTACTATGTATTTCAAAAATAGCATTATTTTATTTTCAAGAATTTTATCTGTAACATACAATAGACTAAAATTTCTAATCTTGCAAAATGAAATTTATCATTCTCAAAATAAGTAGAGATTATATATTTTTTATTATGTTGGAAATTCTATATATTGTGCATAAACTTTTAATATATATATGATAAAAATAATTAACTACATTCAAAAATATCATTTTTTAAAGATTTATTCCACTTTTAAAATGACTTGCAACATTTACTATAATAAAAATATTCTATCAAATCTGTGAATTTACATAAATGCATTTTACTTGTGTATATTTTTAATATTCACTTGAGATGAAAATTATATCTGCGCATGAGTTGTTACTATTTGATTTTGATAATGCTATCACTGATGACATTTCAATGTTTTAGTTCCGTCGGTTAATTCCAGCTTTATATTAATTCTAAAAAGCTAAGTCAATATTAACTTGTACCAGGTCTCATATATACTCGTATATTAGCGATAACCTAGTTTTCTCGTATTGAAGATAAATGTATATTGAAACAGGTAATTTTGCCTGAAGAGAGAAAGAGAAAGTGTTTCAGTTTAATTTACTTTGTTATTCGCTCAATCCCATAATCGATTCCAAATAATCGATGTTTTGCCCAACAATAGAAATGGCAATGCGTAATAACGAGAATTAATCCCACGAACTCCAATTGGTTATACGTCGTGAAACGAGCAAGAAGTTGCATTAGTGAGCAACAGTGAAAAAAAGTAACCATTGCACGTCAGCGGAAAGAATCGCCTTAATTTCAGCAAAACGCAAAATCCCTCGTTGGCCGTAGACCTTTTTGCCTCTGGCCGCTTTTTGCCGCGGCCATTCATATCGGTAGACGTGCAATCAAAGCGAAAGGAGTATTTTGCGGTCAGCAGGAACATCGCAACGGTTATTTTAATAGCAGGCGGTAATATCCGGACATAAAAATGTACGTGAGAGAGAGAGAGAGAGAAAGAGATGGAAAGAATCCGACAATGAGGAACGAGAGTAGTGTGATGTGAACGCACCAGCTGGCCTGAGTCCTCACGTTTACACGATAGTGATAAATTATTAATCTCGCGACGTCTGGCCTACGGCCAAGATTTTCTGTCGCCTTCTCCGTCTTTCTACGATTTGCCACTTTATCTATTTATACGTGTATCTACACGACGGTGTATATATGAACACTCCACTACTTTTTCCTTGACTACTTCGTCGCACTCGAACTTCTTCCCACAACCCAAATTCACGCGAGTCTTCTTATCGTGAAGACAAAGAACGCGAAAATTGCAATCATGCTGATGTATTGGTATAAGCTCTGGAGATTATAATGATTTCAATTTAATGTTTATTTTACCGTAATTCTTTGACTTCTCTTTCTTCTTTTTAAATACAGATTTAGTAGATTTAGTAGATTTTTTAATATTTCTTTTTTATTTTACTTAAAAATTCATTTTAAATATATTATTATCTCTGTTATTTCGAACTTATTCTTGTATTAAACGATTGGCATTTGTCAAATAAGTCGCAAACTAATCAAGTGGAAACATGCAAGTAATTTAAAAAAGATTTCTCATGTATTAAACATAATTTTAAAAGATTTATATGTCCTAGAAAATATAGCAAAGTTCATTCTTAATATATATATTTACTTATAAATATTTTCATTATGAATCACATTTAATTATTCGATGCTGGCTTTGAAAATTTTGCACAGTAGTTTCTAGCATAATAAATTAACGAACGAGTATATAAAAAACTCGGAAAGAATTACAATAAATTTTCTTAATGATTTAGCACGTTATTCTGGAAACGATTTATATATTAGATATATTGATTTAGCAACATACGAATAACAGCAATTACAAAATTGATACCTTTCTCTGAGGCATCTACGAATTATAAGATAAATCTTTTTCTCATCTTTGAATGAACAAACCTGGAAGGCCTAGTGCTTTCAGACCGGTTTGAAAAAGATTCGAAAGTTTCTTGTTTAAGTATCTCCAAGTAGCAGTCACGGGAACGTCTTCCTTTAATTTAACAACGCGTCATTATTTCAAATGGCCCGAACACCATACTTACCGGCATTAACGTGATCCTTGAGTATGGTCAAGGATCTCTGAAACGATTATGATTAACTGTCCTACAGTCGCAGCTCTCATCCGACTAATTTCACTCGGCAATAATCGCTTTCTTTATTGCGCAAAGATTGCAACGACTGCAGCGTAATCTTCTACGCTTCGACTTCCTGTAAGCCTCGATTAGGACAATGTCAGTGCACTGAGTTTCGCGCATAACAGTTGCGAAATAGTTGCGAATTTTAAATTACGCAAGTTACTTGGGGAAATAATTACACAGATACTATGATTAGAATTGTATAAAATATGAACGGAGTTAACGTTTAATGAGCAAAAATTCATTTTATAAAAAAAAATTCTGTAAACCTTATTCTCAATAAGGTGATGAGTTTGTAAGTACATTCTATTAAAGCGTCTTCTGCATAAAATTCCTCGAAGAGCAAAGTTTTATTGTGTACTTGTAGTTCTTAAGCTAAGTTAGTTCGCCGAAGTTGCTCGATCCCCTCAATATTGAGCGGCTCTGCAATTATGCTCTTTGGAAAATTTTCAAGGGAGAATGAATCCGCGATTTGCCGTCAGAATCTGTAACTGGGAGGGGAAGTGCACGATTGCTAATATACTCTGTATACTTTAAATTGGCGTGTTAACAGCAAAATTATAATGCTCTCTCGAGTCTCGTGCTGCAAAGCCGCCGGTGTCGTAGCTCCATGCATATCAACGCGTTTCGAGAGTAAAAGAGAAAGAGCGGCAGAGGGGGGAGAAAGAGCGAAATGGAGTCTCCGTCGCTCCCTCTCATGGACGCTGCCCACGGACGTTACACCGCAATTACTCGACGGTGTATTGATCCGGCGGTTCGCAGTCCCACGGTTCGCAGAATCCCTCGTTGGAGCAACCCTCTCTCTCCCCCCTCCCTTTTCTCTCTCTCTCTCTCCCTCCGTTACTCTACTGCAAAACACCCTTTCATTTGAGAAAGAGAAAAAGGGGTAAACGAGACGGGCATGGAGAAAAGAGAAGTCAGAGACGAGAATGCGTAAGTTCCCTCGGGCGAATATCCATAAAATAACGTCGGAGTTATTTAGCGTCCCGGCGAACGCCAAAGAAACGGTCTTCAAGGTCCTTTGTCGCAAGAAATATTTAATCTCTATGTGAATCACATGATACGCCGTGACAATAGCGTTTTTCTACAGGAAGATTTATGAATCGCTTTTCGACGACACACGAATTTATAACTTGTAAACACGTGTACATATGTACATATTTATGCATTTTAGTCGGATCTTTTTCCATATAAAATGTATCGCGTGTGAAATGATACCGCGTGGTTCACAACGGAGCTCTACAATTTTCTACCGCAAGAATTAAACAAGAATTCGCACAACAAACGAGCATCTACATTTATATTAAATTTGTTTTAATTAAATGCGATGTGATTATTCTCTCTCAACGCGAAAACTACAATGTCTGCATAAAATGAGAATCGGATCAGCGCAAACAACTCCGATGATATCAAGCAAATTTATCAACCAGTAAGAAAGATGGGATTTACAGACAGTCCGATTTATTCCTGGAAATGCCGATTTACGATCGAGCTTTAAAGTAAAGAACGCTGTGAGCATTGAAAGCGAATTTTCGTCGTAATCGGTCGTGCGTGTACACGCGAGAGTGCGAGTCGCGATCGAAGTCGTGCGGAGTTGCAACAACGGGTCGTTTTATTTTGACGAGAGAGGCACGCACGCCCGCACGCACGCCCGCACGCACGTCCGCACGCACATGTCGCAACGGTTGCAAAAGGAGCAAGGAAACGTTCGAGGAGATGCGGTTGCAGGGCCGCAGGCTCCTCCGCGAGGTCGCCGGGTATACGAGTATTACGGGACCGAAGCAATTACCAGGGACTTTCCTTTTGCGTTTCAACTCTCGTCGTTTTTTTTCCCCCTTTTTTCGCGGATTCTGTATTATCGTCGCAAGGGAGCAGGACGAGAAAGAGAAGGGTAATCCTTGATCCTACGGCAACACGAAGATCGAGTCAGCTACCACGGCTTTTTAGTCGCGCTCGTGCGTGCACACAGATGCGAGACGGATAAGGAGGACGAAGTGGACACGAAGAGGAAGAGAAGGAGGAAGAGGTGGTTACAATCGGGGTTTAATGAAACCAGTTGAGGTCCGTCAAACCGGTTCCGCAGGTTCTCTCCGTTCGCCACATCGCCCTCTCTCCCCTCTGCTTGCGGAGAATTGGCGAGAGAAGGTAGAGCAGAGAGGTCTGTCGACCTCCGTCTGTCTTCGTCCCTCATCATCCTCCCCTTCCCTCTAACCATGATGCATATCTGAAGTGGAGATCGCCGGCACTGACTGTTGCGCCCGTTCGTGATCGTACGTATACGTACGTGTATGCGTATGACCGATCGAGTCAGCGTGTGCGGGTGTGTGCATTAGTGTTGTATACGAGATCCCCTTAACCGAGAGTACACCCACAGCGACTGAGACGAGAATTATGGTACAAGGGAGTGGGGTACGGGACTTGTATCCGCCCCTGTTTGATAGTCCCGTCGTGATATAGACTCGCTAGGGAATCTAACTTCTCTTTCTCTCTGTCTTTCCATTCTCTCATTGTCCACCACCATCTCAAGTCAGTGTTGACTGACTCTGTTACTCCTTGGTGTATTTTGCGGTTGGAAGGAAAAGAGCCAGAGAAAGACGAGATGAGATGGCACATCGACGAGAGGAAGGAAGCGAAGCACTCTTCTCGCGGTCGTTCACGTAGACGCTCGCCTTCGAGCGTGGTGGTGGACGGATGACGATGGAGTATGGTCGTGGATTGCGTCTTAAGAGTCCGCCGTCGTCTCTCCTGACCCACTCCACGATCATCAATTCCTTCTCGTCCTTTTTACTCTTGCATTCCTTCTTCTTCCTTCCCTCTTCCCTTCTTTCCTTCCTTGCTTCTACGTGCGTTTCCTCTCTGTTATTTATCCCACGAGATATCCAGGAGTTACAAAATCTGACGAGTCAGCTTTAGACGTATTACGCGATGTACCTGTCGACGAATGACGGAAATATTCAACTCTATGTATTTCTGATAGAGGAATTTCTCCTGTATCTCATTTGTGCATAAGTGCAAGAAGGTTGCACGTACGCGAAAAGAACAATTTTACTGCAGCATCTAAAAATTTAGCTAGATACAAATCAGAAAATAACTTTATGTTGAGTGATCAAAATAATTGTGTAAGCATGATAGCGTTGCTGCAAATAGTTTTGACGTTCTGACAACCAAGTTAAACATCCGATACAATTTTTTAAATGGTTCAACATAATTATTTTCAGATCCATATTTCAGCAAAATTATTCTTACCGTGTGCAGAAATGTTGTTTTATTATCTAATAAGTAAATATATCGTCGGTAATGACTTTGCGAGAGAGATATGAGTCGCGCAATTAACTCAAATTACGTTACTATGATTGTCGAATGCACTGACCTCAACTCGTTTGGCGAAGTCAACCGACCACGAATTTCCGATGAAAGGGGAGAAACGTTTCTGAGGATGGAGATGGAGTAATTCGACATCACGATATAAAATACGTGGTATAGACGTGAATGATCGTGCTCTTTCAGAGCTCGTAAAGTAAGGCCAGAAAACTAAGAGATCTCTCGAATGACGCGCGGGGAAGCTTCCGTCGGGCAAAAGTAGTTTCAAAATTGCCGCATGTCGCCGCCATATGGCGACTTCCCTCCGACACGAGAATGACCGTGTTGCTGGACGGGCGACTCGTTCGTTTGATGTCCCCGTCACACTCTGTCTCAGTATTTTTCAACCAGCGAAACGGTAATGTTGTTTTTCGAGCGTTCTTTAGGCACTTCACTGAAATTTCTGCAGAAAATTTGGAATTTGAAAGAGAATTTTTTTTAATTGGGAGTACACATGTTTATAATTAATGTGCACGATATACGCTCCGAATAAAAATATTCTTTCAAATTCCAAGTACAATTATATACACATTTTTTTAAAATAAAAGTGTTCTGTCATTACGAGAGGTTGGAAAACGCTGTTCTCCCTCTTGAATTCTTTACACTTCGTCCACTCTCTTTTCCTTTGCTCGTTGATATAAAGTCAACCGTGGTCGTCGATGGGTAGTAGAGACACGTACATACGTGGCTAGCATACCGTTTAGCCTCGACGAGAGGCATGACTCGCTTACCGAGTCTAGGTATCCGCTACGCGTCATCAGCCCACCTAGATGAAAGCGCAATGACTCATCTCGCTGCTCTCTTCGCACAAACCGGTCATAGGTCGCAGAGAGGTCAACCGCCCCGCTCATCCACTTCCGAGTTGCACCGAGTCCTCGAGTGCTTTTGACGGAGGTAGAGAGAGCACGATGATGATGATTACATGGTGTAGTCCGAATTCATGTGTAGCGGAAATTAAAATGGTAATATCGCATCCATACAAGTAATTGAACGATTTACAGCGCTCGAAAATTTTAATTTGATAAAATGACTTTAATATACATATTACATAACTTCAAGTAATTAATAAAAGTTTTTGGAGCATATTAATCGGGATTTGTTCTTCAAGAATTAGATTCAGTCAGGATTTACGTAACGTCTGTTGATTAGCCGACGGACGTCACAAAAGAGCTCGTCGTATTGTGGTATCGATTTGCTTTAATAGTCGTAACAGCTATTCAGAGTCCAGTACGAAAACGCAACAAGCTAGGCATTGTGAACGCCACAATCCCTCACGCAAAGCACACGAATGTCTCGGAGGCACAAGGGCGGGTCAGTGCGAGGAGTCGCGATAACCATCTAATGACCCGTCGAAGATATATTAGCTTCGAGAAGTTAATCTGGCGCGAGCTGGGTAAGTTCCCGCCGAAAGACGCACGACGTGAACACTCGCTCGTCGAATACTGAGAAGTCTTTGAGGCTAACGACTGGCTGCGCTCTTGGTCGGCTTGGTTCCAGAAAAAAAAAAAAACAAGGGAGACTTTTCGGCGTCGGGAAACGGCAGTCTTCTTCTTTTCTCTACACGGTTATCCGCCTCGTCGCTGTACCTCTTCCTCCTTCTCTCGTCCCGCCTTCTCGCGACAGGAACCGTCTTGTCCAAGAATAACGACTCCCGCGGACCCCCCCGAAGCCATTGGCTCGCGTTAAACTCACGGAGCGGCCTCAAGGGAGGTCAATTGGTCGTGACGTCACCGGCGCAACGCAATAAAATGTAATAGACGAGTCGACTTAAGCGGGACACGTGAGCAGATCGTGACCTGAAGCGGCAGACACGTCGTTTAGAATTGCCCCCTGTCTTGTCTCTCCTTCTCTCTCGCACTCGCTTCGTCATTCGCGTAACATCGCCTCTTTAAGAGGCGTCTTCGACGAGCGCGTCTTTCCTCCTATCGGCTGTAAGAGACTCTTTGACTTTGCCTCTCGATACGCGAGGAGAGGCGTATCTACCGACAACGATAATGATAACGAAGATGATGACGACGACGACGACGACGACGACGACGACGATCGTTCGCGCATGGTTCACCAAACGCAAAGACTCGAAGCGATGAAACCCCTCAAGGTCTTCGGGTTCTCGAAGAGGCGTAACCATAGCCTCGGCAGTTCTCACGCTTCATCGAAAACGATACTTCGCTAGTAAAGATAAGACACGTGTCGTTATGCGTATATTAACTTTTCGACCGATGGCGAGAATTCTTCCAGACGTAGTCGTAAGTGATATATGATTTCCAGGTGACGATAAAATGGACCTATCTGGGAAACGGTTCGAAAGTGATTGACATTTATTACTTGTGTGACAAGTATACTGATTAATACAGTGAACATTTTTATAATTTAATGCTTAAATTTTACAAGATATCTTCCAATCTTTAAAATTGATATCGTTTGTATGTAAATGTAAACTGAAGTGCGGTAAAATATGGCAGATGGAGTCATCGCAGATAACCGACTGATTAATAGATGGCGAGAAATTCAATCAAACTATAGACTTACCCAGTACGAGGCACGAGAAAACCGGTTTGTAATTCTTACAACATACAAACCATAAACGAAGTACGAAAAGGAATAACTGTTTGCTTATTCACGTTCGCTTGTTCCATTAAATGTTTTATTCGCGACCGGACAGAAACCGGTATTGGACGTGTATACGCGCATAATCTCTTTCAATGCGCAGAATATTCTGAGTATCACGCAAACTATAATTTCGAAACAACGGTATAGATATTTAGATTAACGTAACCTAATAATAATAAAAGAGCCGTCTTCCAAGTCGGGAGCAGTTTTTGCAATCCCTGCTACACGCTGTATCAACGTTATTTTTAAGCTATGTAGATTTCTGATAATTTAATCAATGTATTAATAATTGATAATTTAATCAATGTATTAAATCTTATAAATATCTCAAATTATATTCGCTAATTTTGATCTTTTTAATTTTGTAACAAACGGCTGCTCCGTGATATCTTTTCGTGTCCAATTTTAAGGAAATTTTAGTCGAATATAATTAAATAATTTAAATCACGAATATAATTAAATAATTTAATAATGCAATACTGCACATTTTAATAGGAATTATATATTTAATACCATTAATACCACGTGTATATCTATATTACTCGAGTATTATAGAATTAGTTGAAATTTTGTATCAATTCTTAGTCAGATTGATATATAGATTTCGGTTCACTTTTCAAGGTGCACGTAAGATTCTTCTTCTTTTTCTAAGGAGATATATGGGGTTCCTTGTAAATTGTTCCAAACTACTATGGTAGCTATCCCAGCGGTTGGGTCACGATGCTCAGGTACACAGGCCGCAACCTGCTCATCCGATTCGATCGTTCATGGTGGTTCATTCAGCGTTTACGGCTTGTCATAAACGGCCGAATGCCCATCATGACCGGCTGGACGTTCACAATACCTTCTATATTGCCCGGGTCTTTCTGGACGGGCCATCAACAAAGTACGCTCTAACGATCAGAGTAAATCGTCGGGCGGCCTGAGTAAAAACGAAGCCGAACGCCATTACAGATCGGACACTGACCCGTTAATCGCCCATGTCATTAAAACGCGTATCGTTGCCCCAGATCGAACGCGCGTCCACCAATATAATTGTCGTCGCCGGCTACGACAGCGAGCGTTTTAAATCGCCCCGTATCGCGTTCCGCAAGCGCGATCCCGACCGTGTGGGTAAGGATTCCGCAATCGTTGTTGCGTGACTGACGGTGAAATTACACGTACTGTTAGATTTTCAAGGTCTCGACACTCGCGGAGCGCGCCGCATTGTGCACGAGACAGGCGGCGTATCTATAATGGACGCTCGTGTGAATTTCATTTATTGCCGCATTTATTTTTACTACACGCGTGGGTGCTCTTTATAAACTGGTTTAAATATGTGGCGCACGACGGTGTTGGTGACTATTCGTGTGAATATGTAATTATTAGAGTGAGTATTTACAGCCGCATAAATAAGCGAGCGAACCTTTGCATGTCGAGCCACAAATAATAATAAATAGCCTCAGTTTTTATTGTCTTCTTTTTCATCTTTTTAGTTGTAAATACCGCGTGTATGCATACGTTTAGCAGGAATCGAGTTATTTGCAAGTAAAATTTGTGCAGAGGCAAGTAAAATCTTAATAAATAATCGATTTTCAAGCTTATTTCCTATAAATTTACGACATTATTTTACATTCATTAATATGAAAATAACAGAATGGCGGAATAGACAACAGCATTTTATATTTATCTTGTTGATTTAACGAAGTCAAGTTAGCTTCGATTTTTTTAGAGTGACGATGAGAAAGAGAAGGTATTTTGTTGCGAAATCAAGATTCCCAAAGCCTCGAGAGCCTTGAACTTACACGGTAAGGATTCGAACGGAAATTGCACATAGTTAAGGCCCATTCAGTGTGCCTCGCGATTATGGGGGTTAATGGCACGGCGCTTTCGTTTGCCTCGCTCGAATCGCGTCGCGGATTGTCACGCGGGAGGGATGGAAAAAGAGAGTTGCGTTTCCCCATTGTTCCTGAATTATTTATTAGTCGTAGCCGGGTCTGCAGCCTGGATCGTAACGATTGAATGGTCAGTGACCGGATATGCGACGTGGCCGCGGGACAAGATGGTCGGTGACGATAATTACTCGCGTGTTTACGACCGATAAAGCTCGAATACCGTGCATCCCTTCTCCCAAACACGCGAACGCCGGCTCCGTGTGTGCACACCCGCGCATTCAATCACGTATGTGTGTGTGTATTACTTGCGTGTACAAAGTGTCACGAGCACGATTCTACCAATTAAGAGCAGCGCCGAGGGATATCCGGTATAATCCGACGGCTCATTTGACACGATGTTATCGATATTTCCGCGTAACCTCCGTTGGAACTGTCGCGAAAGTAAGGCCAGTCGATCGAGATGATTCCCGCATGAGGTCAAAAACACTTAGGATGTGTCGGACATACGGTCCCTGCAAAGTAAATAAAATTTGGAAATGTGTTAATATTAACAACACACTTCAAATAAATTACGTACATATGAAAGTTGTATGAATAAGATTATATTTTTATTTAATAACATAATTTTATAGTTTATTCACTCTATTTGTAAAAATTAAATTATTTTTCACAATATTAAGAAAAATCTCAATTTTTTTGTTTAAGTACTTTAAGTATTCAAGATGATTTATAAGTTTTATGTCTACTATACGATTTATAAGTTTGTGAGTGTCTGTTTAGTTATTTTGTAAATAAATAAATAAGTAAATTTTGTTTATTTTACACAACTGATCTCTGCATCTTAAATATTTAATATTAAAGTACTTAAATAAAGTAAAATTTTTTTTCATTATTATATTTCTTATCTCATTATTAATTATATTTTTATTGGAGCATATATCTACTTCTTATTGAAATAATTTTTTATCTAGATAGAAAATCGCCGCCAATTTTTTTTACTGCTTTCAAATGCAATATAAAATAATTGTAACTTTTTCATAATTTTCTTAAAGAAATGTCTTATACATCCTTAATAGAGAGATTTATCAAATTATTGCTTAAAGAAAACGATGAAAATTACATCGCATTGTTTGAAATAAGAGGCTATAATGTTTATGTCCATGATTCTA
This sequence comes from Solenopsis fugax, assembly GCA_003595255.1. NCBI lineage: Eukaryota > Metazoa > Arthropoda > Insecta > Hymenoptera > Formicidae > Solenopsis > Solenopsis fugax. The sequence goes on along the minus strand of QKQZ01045117.1, from coordinate 10,344 downwards.
TAATGAATAAAAAAAAAAAGGGAAAATAAGTAGAGATAGAACTTTATTGTAGCATTTAATTCTTGGTACATATAATATTTTTGATGTTACTTTTCGAAAATTCCTGAAATGTTGCATACATTTGGTACAAAAGTGATAGGATTTTACGATAGATACTGTTACAATCTCCTTCCTTTGCAAACGAAGAAAATAAAAGTTAAATACGCATTCTTGTATCCGCATATGTAGCGCACGTGTTAGCCAGTTTTATCCCATATGTTGACATTGTCAACATGGTCGGATCATTTAAAGCGACCGTATTTAGTATTAAAATGCGGCGGCAAGTGCAGCACGTGACAGGTGTAAAATGCACTCGATCGTCCTTATCCCACCAAGAGTACCGTAAAAATTCTCCGCCGCATAAAAATGGTCACGCCGCGCCGTTTCCGTGGAACTCGGGCGATTCCTCGGAGCTTTTATCGCGCGTAAAGTGGCGAGTGTGAATAGACGAAGGTAGAAAAAGGAAAACGTAGACGCGCGTATTAGGGTGTGACGGGGATAAGGAATCGGAGGTCTTGGTTTGCCGTCGCAACGTCGTAAAGATACAATAGAAGCGCGCAGCTGCCGCCGAGCCTGCCCTGGGCCCAGGCCACCGTGAATGCTGGTGGGCGTCCCTCTCATTCTAACAGCCTCCATTTGCCTCCTTCGCAGACTCTATCTCTTCTTCGTGTGCTCTGTGTTTCTTTCTTTCTTTCTTGTTTCTTCGCCTTCTTCTAAGGCCCGATACGTGGAAACTGTAAAGGGGAGTGTGGAGAAAAAAATAAAAAATAAAAACGGAGCGGGTAGACCGAACCCGTATGGTCGACACGTGACGAATTCCGGTCGGTCCTTATAGATCGTATTCACAGTTTCATTTTTTTTTTCCTCCTTATCTCTTTCTCTCTATCGCTCCAGTTTTGCGTCTCGGAGCAAAAACCTTGCGGGCCGTCTGCGGGAAACGTGGAGGCTTGACCCACGTGTCGAGTTCGTCACCGTTACCGAGATCAGGTTTAAAAGGAGAAAAGAGAGAAAGAGCCGAAGAGAGCGAGGGAGAGAGACAGTAGAAAGCTACTTCGAGCGTTAATTAAAGCGTCGCTCTCACGGGAGCAGAACTCGCTTGACTTCGCCTGGCGTTAATGGCGATCGTGAATTATGTCACTCTTCTCTGTCGTGGCGGTCTAATGCGGTAGCGATCTCACCGATACAGATTTCTCACTTCTACGATCTACATTGCAGAGCACCGCGTCGTGACGTAACGCATCGATGAACAATGCGATTCACGATCTCCTTACGCGATCGGAATATATAAGTCCTCGCGTAGATTCTGATGTAGATGTAATCTTTTTCGTGGCAAGTATTAGGCTTCATAGATAATAGTTTTTTTTTTTCTCATTACGTTTAAATGCGTGAACATTGAGTAGACTTTTTGAGAGATTTACAGCATGTGGGAACATCAGCTTTATTCTTCTATATTGAATCACATACGTTTGTAGTTTATTTATTATTCTTTCCTAAAATAATGGTGCTTTTACGTAAATTGATCTTTCTATATCGAAAACATCGAAACATGTATATAATTTTCGAGAAATAACCGAATGAAACAAAAATTTAATAAATCAAATTTCAAGCAAATAAAAATAAAATCTCATTTTTGCAACTGCACTCGAGCGAATTTTAATTTATCGCAAGAGAGAGATCGCAAGTTGAAACTCAATTATCAAGAGAGATAATGTTAAAAGTTGGAAAGTTATTGCGTCCAAACTATCATTGAGGAAAACTTTAGATCGACCGCGCAAATCCATAGATGATAGAAATACTTCAGGGACATTGTGTACGTGTGTGCGCAAGAAGTCTAAAGTTTAAAGTGAAGATCACGCGGAAGCGCGGATCGTCAATTGTACGTTCGATCGCTCTCGATCTTTCCGGCTCGTCGATTCCAGGCGACAGTATCTCTTCCACGCGAACGATCGGTCATGCGAGACGAGACGCGATATCGATATACCATCGTGAGCACATACACAATCGGCGCACAGAGAGCGTGCATTTCTATTACTTCCCCCGTTCTCTAAATCGATCGCAATCAATCTCGATTTATTGCTCTATTACTGTCACGCGCGTTATCCGTCAAAGCACGAACTGAGTTCGGCGACGCGATGATTAAATATCATTCCAAGGTAAACACGCTACATACTATCTATCTGGCTGTTTATCCACCAAAGTTGATTATATTAACGAGACTCGAAAAGAAAGTTCGCTCGATTATAAATATACTTCTCCTTGTATAAAATATTAGGAAAATTATTTTCTTATCTGAATCGTTTGGAAAACGACATCTATATGTTTCAGTGCGACAGCAGCGCCGAATTTGTTTGCTTCGGCACGATTCGGTTCAGTGACGTTTTATTAGAGAATACGTGCCCCTTTAATTTGAGCGGGTGGAAATATCTTGTTGCTCTTCGAGATAAATTGTCGATCAAGTGCAAATTAATTCTGTTAACCATAGCGCGCTATTTACTGCGCTATACCGCATATATTGACCTTCAGCGTTGGCTACTTGATGTCACGATGATTACGTGCTTTACGGAAAATATCAATTGTAAATGCCTACTTGCTTATTAATAGAAACTGTTGACACGTCCGTCGCACCACGACGCACGGTGCTTTAATAAATGATAATGTGAATATCATAATGTAGGTTGAGCGATAAAGAAGCGATTCTAGTCGCTTTTCTCGGGATCATAAAGTGTCCCAAGGTCGCGTTATAACAGCTGCGATCGTGCCTCTTACGTAAGCGAGTGCGTTTGACAAGAATGCGAAATAATTCAAAGTCGAATCTTCGTGAGTTCATTTTTAAATTTAGTAAAATTTATTGTATAAGTCTCGAGCCGCGTTATCCTCACAAACAGATCATCAATAATTTTATGCCCTTTTTTATAAATATTTTTGTAAATATTCACGATATGTTCTTATGCTTTTGATTTGCATATTGTAATATTTTGAAACTTTCATACATCATGTATGTTGGATATTTCGGGGGAAAAAAAAACAATATGTGTTTTTGAGAATTATGGAATAAATTTTTAATGTTGTTACTTCGCTTCTTTAATGTATTTTTCCTTGAAGACTGAATGAAATAGAGTTCTAGTTTTGAATGCAATTTTCTTCTCGTGATGATCGCGATGCTATAAATGCGAAATGTTCAAAGCGCCGTTACCTAAAACTAACAAGTAAGCACAAGTGAAAGCAATCACAAAGTAAAGTACAAGGTGTCTGTTAATCCCACAAAGTACCGTGGCTGTGCCAAAGCTTTATTTTGCTATTACGACGTCCCGAGATGTCACATGTCGTGCTTAGCGTAGCGTGTCTAAACCAAACGATGCCCCGTCAGCTCTATCAAACTTCCGTCAGGATCGACGGGGACTGCGAGTAAATTAGGTGGGCTTGACGCGCGCGCGGGCTCTTGGCATGGGGTCTGGGTGTCTCAGAAGCGGAAGAATAAGAAGATCGGGAGAAAGAGAGAGAGAGGAAGGCCTGGCGGTACGCCAGAACTTTTATTCTTGCCGACTCCTTCCATGTCTTAAGCTCACCCCGGGTCTCGGATCTCTTCAACCCCATCGCCATTTTTCCTCGTCACCGCGATCTCGTGGCACGAGTTACACTCTCTCTCTCTCTCTCTCTCTCTTTCTTTTCTGCCTTCGCTTCTGCCACTCCGATTCGCTTCGCTACGCGTTCCGCGATGTTGGAAATAAGTTTATCAACAAACGCGCAGCGAAGATCTTCGTCCATAGCGCCGCCGTGGAGAGAGCATCGGCAGAAATAGCGGCTCCTAAAATAAGCGTCGTGGAAGACGAGACGCGTCTCTTCGAAGAGACGCACGGATCTTTGCGCGAGTGCGAAGATCGCGACTCTCACTCGTTGGCCAATTCCTTCATTCACCCGTATCGCCTTTCGCTACGCGATAAGGTAAACCATACAATTATTAATCCGATAACGCTATATTATTATCACACAATAGTATGATTAATAAAGTAATCATAGAAAGTTTATCGAACTTTATAAAATGAATATTAAATAATATTGTAAATAGTAAATGAATATTATCATAAATATCCAGTATCCACAAATATCTTATTATTACTAAAACGTTAATATAAATACACAGCGCAACGGTATTCATCTCTAAGCAGTGAATAAACATATAAATCTATATCGCTTAATTAACTTTAATGAGCCCTCGCTCGAACTATGTAATTCTTTCATTAGAATTGCACCGTTCTTTGATATTTGCGCACACGAGCTGCCGTGTATAATTCCTTGCATTAGTATATTGCCGCGGCGTTTATGTGGTTTTCCCTCAAATGCGCTTAATTGATCAGCCTAATTATCCAAGTGCAGCACCGAGCAGTGCATAAATCGCTCTTCCGCGCTTAAAGCATCGTATTACGCGCGCTTAATCGGTTGCTGTATTAATTTCAATATGCATTTTATTGCCGCACCTTCACGCTCTTCCCATTACACGCGTATGAAAATCTCCACCCCGAGTTCTAAAATCAACGTTATAGAACAAATGTAGCAATAATTTGTAATGTATTCCATCCGCGGGGTGAATGGCAATCTTTTCGATTGCGTAGCGATTCTGTTGTATTAATATGTACATAAAACCTCGTATTCATGCCGCGTGTTTAGCGCTTAATATGACTATCTAATTCTAAATCCATTATTCATGCGAAACTCGTGCGCGTTTATTATTGCGCGGGACGTTAAGCGCTTAACATCCGGTATTCAGACAGTAAAGAAAATTTGATGAACCGTTAGGGAACGAGTTATAAGAAGGATAAAACTCACAGAGTGGGAACGGAAGAACAAATAAATAACGAGTTTGAAGCTTGTCGACTTTAAATAATTTAATTGACTGGTATTGAAGCGTGAATAAATGATCTATCTTCACGAACTGTCCCTACATATGTTTCTAAGCTAAATTGTTTGTGCAAAAATTGTATTCCAGGTTGCCTGTGCTTTATCTGAATAGAGCAAGCATAAAATTTAAATATAAATAGGATTTTAGTACTTGTATTTATATGAAATTCAATTCGCGAATGAAAAGTCATGTACAACAGTATATAACAATTTCTTGAAATTATCATTAATCTATCTCTCAATTTTCATATAACACACCTCTCTCTCTCTTTCTCGAACTTTTGTATGTAACGCAAAGTTTCGAGAGAAGCAATAGAGCGAGCGGATGGCAGTGACTGATACTCACGTTGAAACTAATGGCGCGTGCAGAATGCGGATTCAGCATGACGCGGTCGATAGTAGACGTACGAGGGAACGGGTGGCCAGAGTCAGAGGAAGGAGGGTGATGTTTTGTTAACCACGAAGAGAGAGAGAGAGAGAGGGAGAGCGCTGAAGGGCTACCTGCTTGCTCGCTCGTCTGCATGGGGCGTTGATTTTGACAAAGGGTTTAAATGCCTGGCGAGACCGCCCAGGCATATCTAATTCCGCACCCCTGCAACTCCGGAGCAAGCCGACGATATCTATCAAACTAGGGATGCACCGTTGCCCCTCGTGACAAAGAGCGCTGGCGTAGGAGTTGTTTTTCACGACCTAGCCCCTTTTGAAGGGTCATGCGCTTTTAAAACCCTCCGCTTTCCGCGCTGCCGAGCGAGATGCAAGGTCATGTAAACAGCTTTCGATCGTAGAGATTGGAGACTGTCTTACGAGAAGATAATCGATGTGCCGACTGATGCGATCTGTTAATGATCAAGAGTATTTAAGGTATAAGATAATTATCATTTTTCATCGCAAAAATGTCGATTATCTTCACTTGACATCGGCTCAGCATGTCTTAATGGAAGAAATTAATTAAACGTAAGATTTGCTTGTTTAATTTTATTTTTAGTTTACGTACTTTGCTTTACAATTTTCTTTATAACACTACTGTTATAAATCTTCTCATTTTCTATCGGTGAACTCGTGATAACGTACTCGTTTTATTTCATCATTCTTATTTCAGTGGACAAAAGCAATTTGTCATGCTCTGTACACACGACGATAAGAATTTACATGCAAATAAATCGCACGTGTAGGTCTTACATAATGCAACGCGCTACGGGAAAACAGTCCATGACTAACATTATACTTCATATTTACTAGAGTGTTTTTCTTGTTAGATATAAATATCTAATCTGTTGTAAGAAACGCAAGCAATAACATTCATTTTCTTATAATATAATACAATCTCACGATGTTTTTACGAAGTGATAATCGCATGTTAATAACTTGATTAACACATATACTGAGAATTATGAGACATTTCTCGCCATGATCTCTAACCATGTTATCTTACTTAAACATGAAATGTGGATCCACATTGCGTAAATATCATATTACGAAAAAAAAGATAAAAACGCATATTTGACCCAGAAATGAAAGTACCATATAAATGAAAATTCAAGTTGCATGTGTTGAATAAAAATCCTCCGATATATATATATATTTTTTTAAAGTACTTTCCGCTTAAACATGAGTCCTGTCAACATTCAACTCTTTTCGATATTCCGATATTCACACATGTCTCCTGAGGGATCCATTTACTTTTTGTTGGAATTTCCGAGTCATCAAACGTTTGCTGAGGAAAAAAAAAACACTCCAAGAAATAGCTTGTCGACTAAAGATACTTTCAAAAGTATCGCTTATCCATTTATGAAGAAAAACATATTTAGAAAATAGCTCTGAATTTTTCGAGCAATCTTTTCCATGTCACTTATATGAATTACCATTATTCCAATTATCATTGTCTACATTTTATTCTCCATTCTTCACGTACTTTGGTCTCATTAGTAACAACGCAATGTTTACGAACAATAGAAAGTCATTACCTCGTCATGTGTCGATAGGATAGAGATACCTGATAATCGTGTCTCGGACCGAAAGTGACGGCTGTATGGATGACGCCACGCGTGAGAGCAACAACAGCGCGAAACAAAGTACAGGATCACCCGTTCAATTACGCGCGACGTAATGCATGCGTGCAACGGTGAAACGACAAACCGCAGGTCGCTAGGAGACGGGATGCACGGATGTCGGCTCGTCGCAACGATGCGTCCACGTCCGTGGCATCCGCGTATACACACGTGTACGAACGATAAGTGTGTGTGCGTGCGCGAACTGCACGTATCGGATGAACACACCCCACGCCGCCACGCCGTATGCATCGCCGTTGCCCGTTGTGGAGTGGTCCTCCCCCTCCGGGTAATAACAGTAAATCCCGAGTAATAAATCCCTCCGCCGTGTCTTCCTTCCCCATCCCCCTTCGTCCTTCTCTCTACCCGCTCGCGCGGTGGGTGTATACGCCTGTGCGCGTGGATGCTTGTGCGTGGCCTCCTCCCCTTCACCTGTTCATCCCTCTCCGTTCGTTTTCCAACCAGTTTCTCCCTCGCGCACGTACGCACACTCGCGTAGATGGGCATGCAATTTCTATCCGCTCGCCTCTCCTCGGGATGGAATATACGTGTATGACGTGCATTGTTGTAAATTGCTCCCATGTTACGGCCGTGTACCTACCAGGTTAATCGAAGACCCCCTTGAACTCCCTTGAACTCGGACTAACGCGACTAACGCGAGAATCGGAAATCCAGTTGAACATGTAGCGCACTATTATACGATTCCTCAGATGAAATGATCCAGGTTGTTGTCGACCTACGAAGCACCCTCTCAATCGGGGTCAGTAGACAAGATTTATAATTGCGATAGATTAATGTACTGCGACATCTTCGAACATCCAGGAACGACATACGATTGCACGAATGGCGATTTGGTCTAATAAATTAGGAAGCAATTTAATGTTGGACCAATAACAATCCTTTAGCTTACTATACCCAGTTATTATGGCGATTATTACCGATGCTATCGGTTTTTGGATGAGCGCCAATTGAGCAGAGAATAATGGTATTACATTGTTATCGTGATTTATACTTTAGCGTTGGAACTCGAAGTAGTACTCGACTTCAGAAATAATGATAAGAATGTTTTCGTTATTATCACGCTTTAACTTTGAAGATTTAAAAATCCAGTTTGTCGTCTCTTTCTTTTTTCAACTTTACACGTCAGTTTATTTTTCCATCTGAATGAAAGTGATAATACGTCAGAGAAGTGATAGTATTTCACTCGCATCGCTCAATGTCAAAGGTTTCTCTGTAATTTGCAATTTCGTGTGATACTTGGAAGATAAATAACTTACGGAAGAACATGCATGAGAATTGATGTATTGAATTATGCGAATACACCAGGTGAGGGTGGAAAAGGGGGTGGATTGCCAGGGTGGCTGCTTTATATAGCGTCCTAGGGTTACCGAGTTATGCGAATCACTGACTGCGCACATCAAAGGGATTACCTCGGTAAATCAGCTCCATAATCTCTCTGGACGGTGAACAGCCGATGTACCGGACAGCTGTAGGGATCGATCGGTTGCCCGCCACAATTATACAGTCCGATCAAGGGTATCGAGATAACCTTCGTGCACAGGCATATCGAGCGCGCGATAATCTATCGTCATAACATCGATAATTTCAATAATTAACGACTCTGCGATTCGTTCACCAACATGCGGCGTTCTTTACACATAATTCAGCTTTCGTCGCGTAATATCATTAAATATGTACGTCGTCTAAAAATTCCGAAATTGCAGATAAACGAAAAGAACTGAATAAAAAGATAGCGACTCGATATCGATTTTTGTGGAAGTTCGTCGTGGAAAAAACTTTAACGTTATTGTCTCTTAAAAACTTCAAGTTAAAAGCTATTTCTCATCAGTTATGTCTGGCTATGGAATTACGTGCAGTAAAGTACTGATTTACAGTAATACACGGTTACTTTGTAACCGCACGTACTATCATGAAATTGGGGCATGTATAAGTATTAAAGAGTTAACGAGTCGCTATCTTTTTCCGCACAATATAGTCTTCTATGACATAGATGTAGAAAATAGGAACGGTTAATTTAAAAGCGTTTTAAAATTTAATTTCACTGTACTCGATTCCAAGTTAGCTTTAGTATCACTTTAGTAGTATGTATGCGATATCACGTATTTATCATTGCCCTTTCTTGTTTCAGAGAAGAACAATGTTCGTAACAATCGACGTCGACGCGTGAGCGAGGGTGCCAGTCGCGAGAGAACCGAAAAAGAATCGGCGGAAACCGCGTTATCCACGCGGCAGCAAGAGGATCGTGAGAATAAAGGTCCGCCGTCGGGTAAAGTTAGCAATCGTGTCGCGCGGCCCGTGTTAGAGGAGGCGAACAGTGCGTCGGGAAGTGCTTCAAAGCTACGAAGACGCGGTGCCGCGGTAAAGAGCCCGACCACCGACCACCAGGGTCCTCCGGCACAGCATCAGAGGCCGGTACGAAGAAGACCGAGGCCAGGAGGCGGTCAAGAAGCGAAGACAGACGCCGAGGGAGAATCTGTCGAGCATCATCGTACCGGCGCGAGAGCCGACAAGGACGAGCGTCTCGGTAACGGATCGGAAGAAGAGGAGGAGGAAGAGGAAGAGGAGGAAGAGCGTCTCGAGGGAGAGGATGAAGAGAGTCAGGAACGCTACGATCCACTGACTAAGCGGCTGAGAACAAGCCCCGTCGGCAGAAAGCTCCGGTCCGAGAGTAGTAAGGGCAAAAACACCGAGGAAGCTGCAGCGGATCGGACCAGAGGGTCCTCGGTGGTGGAAGCGGAGGGAGAGGACGAGGAGGAAGACAACGACGAGGACGACGTCGAGGAGGAAGCGGGGGTAGAAAAGCACGACGGGGCCGAACGAGAGGTCGGTAAACTCGAGGAGGACGAGGAGAGTCAGTCCAGGGAGCGGGACAGAGAACCTGAACCACCACCTCCAAACAAAGTCGATCCCGGAGGCGATCCGGCTTCCAAGGAGGAGCATCAAACAGATAACAAATCAGAATCGAGAAAGGACGCTCGTACGGCCAATTGGAGCGCAGATAAGGTCGACGAGCGCAAGGAACAACAGCAACCACAACAACAACAACGGCAACAGCAGCAGCAGCAACAACAGCCACCGCAGTTACTCGTGAATGGATTGCACGTCGACTCGCCGCTGGTCAGCGACAAGACAAATGCCATCCGCGAGGGCAGTCCGTCGCTGCTGAAGTCGACTCGATCAAAGACAAAGAGTATTGCAGAAGAAGACAGAGAGGACGTAGCGGCGGCGGCGGCAGCAGCAGCAGCAGCAGCAACAGCAGCAGCAGAAGACGACCGCGACGAGAACGCCAGCGAAGAGGAGGTGGGCTCGCAGCGGTCGCGACGCACAGAGCTGACCACCA
>QKQZ01045110.1:0-18290 GCA_003595255.1 Solenopsis fugax | reverse complement strand
CCCCCTATTCCTCCTCCCGGCGAATCATGGTCGAAGGAAATAGCGCTTCAAGGGACTCGGGAAATGTTGGAATCTAGGAAGTTTGCGGGGACCGTAATTCGTTTCCTCGGAGAATGAAGTAGATAAAAACGGAGGATTTAAAAAAGAGGAAGATCAAACCCTCCCTTCGCGTGTTCCTCTATTTCTAAGTAAATTATAGATTATTATACTTTTCCAACTTTCGCGTTCCCGTTTGCATAATGAGGACAGAGAGGACGCAGAGATTTTTGCAAACAGAATAGACACTTTCTCCGAATTTATTTCTTCGTTCGCACGCGCGCCTCGCCAAGGCTACCGCGTCCGGGATATGAAGTATACGCGCGCCGCGAAATATTCTTTGTTTTGGGATTTACGTATGCAAATAAGCGAAATAATATTACCATCGAACCACGAGCGCGGACCCGTTGCGACGAATTTAATTATCGATTCCCCGCGGGAGAGAATATCTCTCTGGAAGGTGCGGCAGCTATTTTCGAAACGCAATGCAACCAGGAGGTAGCCGTTTATTTCAAAGAGAAAGAGAGAGAGAGGGGGAGTTCGATAGAATATTATTATCGTAGCCGGCAGCGGTCTTTTCGTTAATTCCGAAAGGCGAGGCTAGAGCGGTTTGTATTGCTCGTATCGCGATACGTCCTTTTACTCTCTCAATACTCGGACCTCCTTGAAATTCAATTCCCGTCCCGGGGGATGAAAGGGTGAGGGGGGAGGGATGAAGGAAACGTTATCGAGAACGCCATACATAAATTGCTTAGGTCTAATCGAACGTAGCTTATCGACGGCGAAGATACATCGCGGTGTATAAAAGATTAATGCCGATAACGCGGGCGAAGACGAGGCGTAATTCTCACTGGCGCTCGGCAGCTCTTTAATTATATAGCACTCACACGGAAATAAATCACACGATGATTCACCGCGGCGCGGCGATAAAATGTTTCTCGACGTTATGCGTTATTTTAAATGTCCGGAGGAGTTGTGGCACACCTTCCTCATGCGCCCCGCCTTCCGTCTCCGGTAGAGACCCTAGCATCAGAGTCTGGCCATAAGACAGCCAGGTTTGTTTCATCCATTTTGTCAAAAGAAAGAAAGAAAGAAAGAGATAAAAAAGAAAATAAAAAGAGAGAGTAAAAGCGAATAAATTTTGCATGGTAGATAGAAAATTAGTTGTGCTAAACGGCTAATAAGATTTTGTTCCAATGACGGCTATTTTGGAAGCGGAATAGGGAACAGGAAATAAAGAATGGGAAGCAAGGAATAAGGAACAATTTAATATATTGAATAAAAAAAAAGAAAAATTTTTCTTGAACAAAAGAACTGATAAAGTGTTTCAGTGAAATGATTATTATATCAGTAACTGATCATATTTCATCAATTACTGATGCAGTACTGATATCATTATTAGTTTATTAAAAGACTATCAATTTTTTTAAGGGTTTATATGTTTTTTGCTTATTTAACATATTAAACTATTCCTTATTTCCTGTTTCTATTCCTGCATTGTGTCAAGTCTTACCCAGGAATTTACACGGAAAGAACAATTTTACTGTACTATCTAAAAATTTAGCTAGATACAGATCAGAAAATAATTTTTTGTTGAACTGTATTAAAATAATTATATAAAACATTCAAGCATAGTGATCCTATTGCTAAAAGTTTTGACATTATAGCAACTAGCTTAAACGTCCAATATAAATTTTTTAATGATTCAACGTAATTATTTTCAGATCTGTATTTCAACCAAATTGTTCTTTCCGTATAGAAATGGAGGCGGCTAGTACAATACACAGTATGAAAACGTTCTTGGTATATACAGACACATGATATTGATTGTTTACTTTATGCTATAAATTCACTAAATATTATAATTTCTTAGGAAAAACTCGATTGGAAGTGAAAACTTTTGGCAGTGATATCTCTATCAAAAGCAAACTTATATTCAAAACGAAATATTCACTGGCCCATTAACAAAATCAGAATAAAGACATATTTAAATAAAATTGTAACAAAGCGTCAATTCTCTATCTTTATTTGTTTATAATAAGTGGGAAAATGTGTGTAAAAGATGATAAAACTGTGACGGAATAATATTAAATGAACAAGATAGTATGTATAGTCAACGAAATTAATTATCCGGACACACATTGGGAATTTATTTTATGCTACAAATCCAAATCATACTTTTAATGGAAATGCACTGGCAAGAGTTTTCATTTCCAATCAAGTTTTCCCTAAAACATTGTAATATTTGATTAATTTGTAGCATAAAATAAACTTCCGTATTCTGTGTATATTCGGACAATTAGTTTCGTGACAGTATATATATGAGCACACCTTACTTTTCTTCCACCATTCTTCTCTAGCGCAGAATTTTGACAAAATCGTCTTACGGTCCCAGACTCTTATTCTAGGGTCTCTAGTTTCCGGCGAGATCCCGGAATTAACGCGGTCCCTCTCTTCCACCTCGATTTTGCCTCGGCGATCTTCCGTGGAGGTTCTCGCGGGAAAGATTCCCTTGTACGATCAGGTACTTGTCACATTTCGATTTTTTCCTTTTCTCGTTCTCCTTTTTCTCCACCTCCGCCACGCCCGGCGCCCTCGCCCAGCGCTCTTTCTCGTTTAATTTTCAACGAGCACGACGGTGATCGCTCGCGACTCGATGCACAAGTCTTGTCGCCGCGTCTCCGCGGCGAATTCTGATAAATTCTTCGCGTCGCAGCGCACACGGACGCATTGCGGTGGCTCTCGTTTCTTTTCCGCCTCTCTCTTTCTCTCTCTCCGCTCCTTGCACGACTCCCGTCTTCGCGCAAACTTGTTCGACGACGTTAGAAACTTTTCCAGCTTGTACCTCGGAGCACGAAAGAGTTCTGCGGGGCACCGCGGCGATGCGATGGCTTACACAGAATTCCTTGTCTTTATACACTTTCGTCGTTACTCCGCGAGATCGAGCGTTTTGGCGATCACGCCGAGCGAGCGCGTCGTTCGACAGAGGGAGAGATAATGGGATATCGGCTATTTAATCAGGTCGGTCGATTTAATGATGGAACCTAATCCCCCGGAATGGTCAAACGTTCAAATTCAGCAGCAATTATCGTGTAGACACGCCCAGCTTTAATCCACTTTAATACGCAGGAATGTTTCGTAAATGGCCGTACTCTGCAACTATTCCGGTAGTTCACCGATACGCAGAGAATACATAGCTCGAATATTTCCTCGTGAATCGACTCGTAAGAATCGGAAGATTCGCAGAAAAGACACGCTCAGCGAAGAATCGACATCTTCTAGCAATTCATTTCGTCGGCCGAAAAGAAAAGGAACGCGACGGCCGTTTAATCACCCTCTACTATTATCACCATCATGCCCGTACACGCAAACGAGATTGTCCCACGTAATTGCGCACGATCTTCAGCGTGCTCGTGTATCGCTCGCGACACCCGGCTCTATTTTAACACAGAGTTTTTTTTTCGCTCTTGCAATCAAACCCGCCCCGACATTTACAGTTGCACGGTGCGTCGCGTCGGTTCCGCGCTAGGTCCGAGTCCTTTTTGTTCCATCGCTTGGCGACCGAGCGGTTGACGCCAGGATCGATGGCAAAAAATCCGTGTTAAACGCTGACACGAGCCAGATGTCCGGGGGTCGCGACTGTGGTGGTTGGCGGGGTCGTCGTCGTTGTCGTGGTCGGTCTCGGTATCGGGGAGCGTTTCATGGGCAGGCTCCTGCCGCCCTGGTCGCTCTTGACCCACGGCCACTGTAGGGTACGAATTAGAGTGTTTCGAAAGTCTTCGGAAAAGAGGCAATAAATGTAAAACGTGATCGAGTAATTGATCAGTTCCAGTAGATTGGCCAGTGCTCGGAACACCTGCAACCGAACACGGCGAATTAATGGACGAATTCATAATTGATGAAGTCGTGTATTGGGCGCGCGGGGAGGTGGCGGGGGAGGATGTGCTGGAATAATTAAATCAATTATTCAGGAAGAGCAGGCGGGGAAAAGTAAATTTTGATCTAGCATCCTTGCAATAAAATGACGGGGATAAAAAATGGGGTCAGTGGAAGAGCGAAGAGTTGTTTTCATAAATTAACTTTTAATTTAATTGGAATTTAACTCTATTGTTGATTCATATTAAAATGTAGGGGCAGGGCTCTCGACAGACGGAATTGTCACGTTCGGAACAATTGACGGACAATATGTAATAAAAATATTTGGAATGGCTCTCCTTACCTGGTAAGGATAATTGTTGAGATTGGTTTCGCTGAGTGTGACGTTTAAGATAACCATAGGACTGACGCAGACTAGAAAGAGGATGCTGGTGCTGCCCAAGAGCAAGATCAGCCTCCGCTCTTCGGCGAAAGTTCTTGGATCCTCGTCGCTGCTGACGGTTCTCGATAGGGTCATTCTCCGGCGTCGCTCGCAGGACCTTCTGTACACTATCATTATTCTCAGATTGAATCCAGCGAGGAGGATCGTCGGCGCCACTTTAAAAACAACTTCTAGCACCACCTTGTACACCTGAAATATATGTTTGCGTCATACACACGAAGAGCTCGTAAAATTAGAATTTCAAGTTAAATATGGTATGGACCGTTTAAGCTCGCACAACAGAATGTATAATAATTAAATACGCTGAATGTTCTACAAATTCTGACCTTAATTTAAATGTCAGATCCTTTTTGGACGTCAGACATACTTCTATGAATTTAGATTAATGGACCACATTCTATGTATGTCCACTGAAAAAAATTTGGTCGAAAAACTATTTAGTCCGATATGTTCAACTAAATATTGAGTTGGTTTAGTTAATTCTTGATTAAAATTTTTAATGGTTGAATGAATTTTTTGTGCAACTAAATAATTGTTGAATCAACGCAATATTGAATTAAACACTGGACTAAATATTTTAATTCTCCAACAATTTTTTTGTAAGTGTCCATATAAATGACCATTAATTACGTTATAGATAATAATAATTTTTCCGCAAAATAAATCAGAAATAATGAGTGTTTAATTGTGTTCTGTTATACATGAAAAATAATGTAAATAACACAATGCAGCAAAAATAGTTTGGATTAGTCTTATACAATTTTTTCAACATTTTTACGTTATAAATTTAAACTAAAACAACAGCTTTGCAGGATATTTTTGTAAATAAACGATGATACATTGTAATGCGACTATCAATCAAATGGTGAAATCAATATTTTTTATCGTAAAAATCGATCTAATGAAATTTTTCTGGTGACAGATTCGAACTCACATCAGTATCGAAATACATTAAAAAGCGTTGTTTCCTTTTCTTACATCAAATTAATGAAAAATTTGTAAACTAGTGTAATTAATGAATTAGCAGATGAATTAACAATTCGACTGTTGTCGGCCTTAAAATACATTTCGAGGTTGTTGCTGGAAGGAAAGAGCAACTTTACAAGCGAAAAAGAAACATGAATTACCTGATAGTACCACGACTCGAGAAACGACTGATTGTCTCTCCTTTGGTAGATTAGGGGACCGTCGGACGCTCGCAGGCAGGTCGTAATTTCACCCCGAAATACACTCGGCAGATAAACGAGAAATGTAGCCAGAGGGATGAGCACCACTGTTAGGTGAGGTGGTCCGCAGAGTGGCCGCGTGTGTTGTCCGGGATGACAGACGCTTACATAACGCTCCACTGTCAATGCCAGAAGCATCATTACTCCAACCCCTATGCATACAATTAACCCCTATATCTCTCGAACATAGTGCTATGTCGAGTCGGCCTTAAAAGCTCTCTCTCTCTCTCTCTCTCTCTTTCTCTCTGCGTCACGAGGCACCTGTGCGTTTCGTGCACGCGCGATATACAACAGCGTCAGTCGGAAAACTTTCGCAACACATTTTTGCCTGGACAGAGTGTTTTAATGCCCTTTTTCTCTCTTTCGCCCCATTTTCTCCAATTCTCTTTCTCTGAACCGCACCAGGTTGAACTTCTAATCGCCATAATCGGTGTAACTTATAAGAGCTGCGAGGTACGAGAAAGCAAAAGTTTTCCGTTGTGAACGAAAAGTTTCGTAATGCGCGAGCGATCTTCTATTTCTTTCGGCGCGTGGTGCGGCGAGCAGATAACGCAGATAAATTCATTGCTCCCCTCATCCCTTGTCGCGAGGATTGTATCAGTTATTTTTGTAAGAATGGTGCTAATAAGAGATAAGAAATACAAAAAAGAACGCGCGAGAGAAGCAGAGACAAAGATAGATAAATAAAGAACGTTTAATGTTCTAGGGTAAACCCTTTAAGAAAATAAAAATAACAAGTAAAAAAAAGTGAAAAGAAAAATGGTAACCAAATATAATGCAAAAATACAAAAAAAACAATAAAGATAAAAACTATACATTAATCGAAACATAAAGATTGTAGTAGGGTTGTAACATACAAAACACAGACTATAGCATCGCAATAAGATCGTCGGACCAATGAGCTCTTATGTAAATCAATACATTTTTATGTCGAACACTTATTGTCTATACTATTGGTTATATGTATGTATGCATTCTATGTGTTCACGCCTTTATGGTCTGTTTATAATGTGCGCAGTAAGTCTTAAGCCGTAAGAAATTGAACAATCACATTATTCTCGTTCGACTATGATTAGTCAATTTCTTACAGCTTAAGGCTTACTGTACGTATTATAGACACACCAGATGGATGTATGAAAAAAATCGACGGCTAATCGCGCAATTAGCTCAGCACTCAGAGAGAGAGAGAGAGAGAGAGAAACAACATTTCTTACTCGCTTTAGAACAAGTTCCTTCAAGTGCAAAAATTTAAATACATAAATAGAAATAATAATTAATAATTAATATTAATTAGAATTAATAATTAATAATATACTGAAAAAAATTGTATGTTCAAGTACATATATTTATTTTAACATCAATTCCTTAATTAAAAAAAATATTTCCTAAGTTTAAAAATAATCATTTTATACTAACTAATATTTATTTAAATCATGGAAATGATATTAAAATAAATATATTTACTTAAACATAAACTTTTTTTCAGTATAGTGTTAGCAATTAAAAACACTTCAAAAATTAGTAGTTAAGAATTAGCAATTACAAAACCTAAAACACTAAGTAAGAAGAAGGAAAATAATAGGTAAAAATTAAAAAAAAAGCAATAAGCCCTGTTTGAGTAAGTGTATAATGCAGTAAAAGGAAATAGAAAAATTTGTCCATTAAGATATTTGGCTATACAATACGAGTTTAAAGTTATCGAAAATAAAAAACTGAAAGCTTCTAGTTTATTCTTTTTTTTTTCGTAATCGACAACAAAAAATTTTAGTCGCGAATGTCCGAATTTTGGTCCTGAGAGAAGAAAATAAAAAATTTAATTTATTATAGTTTTTGCTTCGAAAATTACTATATTTTGCTGTAGCTTTAAATAAATAATTTTTAAACGAGTAAATGGATCTAAATGAACTTTTGCACGAATATTTATTAATTTTATTAATATATGTAAAAATTTTAATTTAATTGATAATACTATTTCCCCATCAAATTTGCAAATAAGTACTGCAAAACGCGATACATAAGAATCAAGAGTAAACAAAAAATTAAATAACTTTTACACCAATAAGTGAATTATGCTCAAATTTTACACAGATACCCAAACGTAATACTATAATATTCTTTGAAATTTTTCTATTTTTGGTAATGTTTTGAGATATGACCATACATCTTTAAACAATGATGTTAAGTGTCTCGGAGTAAATGAATAAATGCATTGTTTGAATTCAATCATAATACGCAAGTGCCGTATATTAAGCGGAAGGCTATTGCACAATTGAGTCGCAAACGATCGAAACGATCTTTTAGATAATTCGATACGACACTGCGGAAGATAAGTAGTAAGTCAACAGGAAGGAAGGAAAGGGAGAGGAAACAAGTCGATTGGACTATTCGTGGAACGGAATTTTTGCAGCACATTCCGCAGAATTTTCGTGATAGCGAATCGTCTTACCTAGGCAGCCGTTCCCAAGGAAAAGCTCGAGGTGAGCGTGATAAAAAGCCTGGAGCCAGCTGGTCCATCCCCCGGTCTCCTTGTGGATAAGCACCCTCAGCGCGAAGGGGATGCAGAAGAGGATTGCGAGGAGCGCCGCGGCAGAATAACCTGCAACAAAAAGAGGAGCCGAGCTCGCGGTTAAGAAGGATACAGTACATACGAACAGGGAAAAATAAGAGGCGAAAGATCTGAAATCGAGTTAACTTGATTTCATAAACCCGAAGTAGCGGGTGAACGTTGAGCACGATTCACTTAATCATTCTCGCAACTTCTCTGAATATTCTGTCACCGCGCGGTGGAATTTTTCATTCCGTCTACACGGAGCCATGTCGCGTGGAACGACGGAAATAGGATTAAATCACTCTCCAAGATCTATTACGGGATCCTCGAGTGTTCTTAGCCGTTTCCACCGTTTCACTGTCGCGCATTTGATACCCACCAGTTTCCTGGGGTCGTTACGCGTTCCTGATCGCATAAAATGTTAACGCCTTCCATCAGAATCCTCTTAGCCAAGTGTCACTTGTAAAGTTAAATTATATATTCCACTTAGTCGTTAATCGGCCCTTCGGATGAACGCAAGGTATTTTTAGTTTCCGCGTGTTTCACTCCCAAATTGAAACTTTATCGAAACCCGTGAACTGAGACAATCGAAACGGGATACGCGCTTTTTGCCCATTTCCATTGATTTCCTGTTTTCGTACGGTCTCGGCCGCGCTGTTAGTTGCTCTCCCGTTACGAGCTTTTACCGTCCATTGAAACCAATTAACGCCCGTATTTACAGTTTCCTTCCGTGGAATTTCCTCAACGCAATTAGACGTCGACGCCCTTGTTCTCTTCTGCTTCGTGTAGTCGCGAATTAAATGGAAGGTCGCTCACATCCTCCGTATACAAAATGTGAAAGGGAGCTTCTTCGGATTAAGCAAATTTTTCTTGCTTAAAACAATTATTCCTACTTCGTGTACTGTTGTAACAAAAATTTAAATTCTTAAGCATTAGGATTAAATTATTTAGCATTAATATTTTCCTCGACAATTACATAATATGAATAAATGATACGCATTATTCAGTTACAATTATTTTCGGATTATCTTCAATCAATATGCAACAAATGCACTTCAGCCAATGTAGTTTTATCAATTCCCGCTTTGTCGCGCCGATCACCCTCGAGCTTTCAGTCGCTGATAAGCTCGGCGAGCTTGCTGGTAAGCTTCCTTTGGTCGATGATAACCGAGTGATGGCTGGGAAGGGTGGTTTCAACCCCTTTACCAGTCGGTGCCTCTGTTACCAACCGACCTAGAGCTCGCGTTCTGCAGCCATCAGCCATCTCGTAGAACCTTTCCCAAGCATCTCGTCCCCGTAGAGCGACTGTCACTTTAATTGCGAGGGAAAAGTTCTTTCCTTCCTGAAAGTTTATTAAAGCGCGCGGCACACGCTCGTCGGAGTATGAAAGTCGCAAGAATCGCCTGGCAATTGGCTAATGCCTCGCGAATGAAAGTCGAGTTTTCCGCCCGGCCTCCGCGACGAGTCGCGGAGGCTCGTAAAACTTTTACGTCCATGCCGTCGCATTAAGGCGAAATTGCATCTTTCCATTTAAATTACGATCTCTCGCCGTCTTTCGTTCGTCAGTAACGTTCGCAAAGAACCGGCTATAGATTTCAATGGGTTTCTCGATCTCTTCGCGAATCGGCAAGTAGGGTCTAGTACTTGAACCTTTTTCCTTCGCTTTCATCGCTCTCTTGAAATTGGTCCCTTGATGCGTGAACGGAATTCCGTCCGTGAATAAACACGCATGTACAAATACATCAAACATCGCAACGTTCTACTTTGGAGAAACAACGACGAGTACTCGAGAAAAATTATGCAATTCGGATAATGTTACATTATTTGTTTATGTAACATCAATATTGGTTTATCGAAAAACTAAACTTGTGCGGAAAATGCGGTCTATACAAGCTATTACGTCCTCTCTTAATTGAAATTGAAAGAACAGAAAAAAAATTGCTTTCAAAATCGAGAAATTACGCAATAATTATTACTTTATAGTTCATATGCCTTGAACTTTCGCGTGCGCGAGGCTTTCTTTCTTCATCGCATTAATATAATAATGCGATGTATTCTAATGTAGTAAGCCATTCTAATAAGTCTTAAAACCATCGTTATTTATCCTTTGTTACATGCGAATAACAGAGTTACGAAATTAAACTTGTGCAGAAATTGGAATATAAACTGTTACGTTCTCTCTCTTGGTTAAAATTGCAGTAACAGAAGTACTTTTAACATCGCGAAAAATTACGCAATAATTATTGCCTCGTAATTTGTATGCTCTGAACCTTTCGCGTCTGCGAAGTTTCTTTTCTTCACCGCATTAACGTGATAATGCGATGTAACCTAATGTAACAAGCTAACGTAATAAGCCTTAAGCCCGTATCGGACTACGCATTGAAGATTCAGATTATCGATTATAGATTGAAGATTGTCCAATCACATGATGATTGCGATCTGCAATCATGCAATGCAATCGATATTAATCAATTTAATTTAACCTTTAAACTGTAATGTCGGTCTCACAGACTATTGAAACTTGTTAATAATTTTTTTGACATCCACAAGAAGCGCTCTAAACTCATAGTATCTTTATATGTCATCTGTCCCCACCAAACATTGCGGTGGTCCAGTTATCATTCTTAAGAAACGTGCAATATGGAACAGTTGACAAATTGTCGTGACAAGCGGTCACAGATCAGGGTTGCATTGCTTTTACCGCAATACTAAGCATTTATGTATTTCTTCATTTACACCTTATTTACACATTTAACTCTTATTTACTGGTATGCTGTTATATTTTGAAGTTAGGACAATTTTTATAGTTCAACTTTCTTAGAATTTTTTAGGATATTCCGAGTGAGAGTTATGGAAATAATATTTTTTTTACTAATCCTCATATTTTTTTTAAAACATCTGTTTTCATTTCTCTATTTACAGATATTTAGAATAATTAACAACTAGATGTTTTTCAATATGAAAAACTTATAAAATTAGTGCGAAACATGATAACGGCCTATCAGACCGCTGTTTATCAATAGTGTGATATTTTGAACATTACTGTTTAAAGGTTAATAAATATCGAATGAAATAATAATACGTACGAATATAATCAATAAGAAATATAACTATTGTTATCTTAATAATTGCTGAAGAAGAAAAAACGCGTAGAAATGATCTTGTATAGACAAATCCTTATCTTTTTTTTTTTTTAAAGAAGTGTGCGTCACAGAAAAATTCTTAATAGTTATTGTGGATAATTATATTGCATTAATGAAACATATGTATTACATTTTTTAACAATAATTTGAATATTGGACTGATATGTGTATATGCACAAGAAATAAGAAGTCATTTTTTGATCAAAGCGGTTTTTGATGTTTAATAATATTTTTATGTCAATTATTAAATACATTTTTCAGTTCTACAAAATGCGTGTAAAGTTTTTTACAGTTCTTTGTTAAGATGCTTTTAACATCATTATTAAAATTGACACTCAATCTAATTTGAAATATTTCTACCTTCAGTTTACGATTGCGTTTCAAGTCAGACAACTCATATCGACTGCACGCAGTTTATAAAATTGAAAAATATACTTAACAATTGATACAAAAATATTATTAAGCATCAGGATTTTTTTCGGTCGAAAAATAGCACTTTTTTGTCATCACATAACCAATAAGTCGCCAAACCATTGGCTAATATTGCAATTGAAGATTGGAAAAATAGATTGAGCTCTAATCCTAACTTGTAATTTTAATTTTTGCTTTCTTTGTTCGGATTACTCAAATCCAATTTCCAATATGCAATTTCAATCTTCAATACATATGGACTTTAAAACTAGTTACTTGTCCTATTGCTACATGTAAAGTCATCAGCCCAATTAGATGTTTGCTTGGCGAATGCGTCGCTTGAAACCGCGTAAGATGGGAAGAAGCAGCATCAAAGTGACCGCCGCGCCTCAATTACCGAAAACCATCGCGGCTGATTCGCGCATTCCATTTTTCTGGAAGGCGGATGTCGGTGGGCGTCGATGTTCGTTAACGCACGCAGACGCTGCGACTGGAATTAATGTGTCAGTGACCCGTTTTCGGGTCACGGTTCGTTTACCAAACCCTATCACGTTGATTAGCCGATTCCCCCGCGTTTTCTTGCTCGCCCTCGTCCATCGGCACGCTGACACAAGGAAGGGCCACGAGAGAGGTGACAGATCCATAAAGTTCCGATTGGTAAGGATCCGCCAGATAGAAGTAAATCCTAGAGCGTACATTTAGCACAGACGTCTCTTACGTGCAGCATGAAGGTCGAGGAGCTCTCACGAAATACGCCGATCTTTTTTTTCCCTCCGAAACAGCTGTGTATCAGATTATTGATTTACGTGATGTAAAATGTGGATAGAATTCTCTTTCCTTTTTCTTTGCATCTGATAGAAGTGCTAGCAATGTGTTACCGTTTGACATCTTTACTGGCACTTTGAGTGCGTGGTAAAAACCACTTAGCTGTAATATTTGTATTACTTGGACCAGATCCAAGTATTAAAACTTCGCAAATAATACGCGATTAATTCATTTGATTACACAAATGCTAATATCAACTATCAATGATAATGTTTCCACATTACCATGACCAGGATACGAACCTGGATTACTATAGCTACAACGTACAGGATACTAACCACTAGATAATCACGGCTGATAGACGACTATAATTTTTCAATAAAATTTTAAAAACTTCAACACGATTTATTTCACATTAAGGATACATTATACTTATTTTTATAAATATGTTAATATTTATGCTTGAAATAAACTATGTACATATGACTATATGTATATGTAGATAAATGATTTATGCAAAATTTTATTGCAAATCTGAGTTGAATTGATCTGTAAACAAACAAATAAACAAAAATTTTATTTATTTATAGAACAACTATAATATCTCTGCATAGCAACGAAATTTTGCATAACTCAATTTGAATACTTAAGTACTTATATAAAAAAAAATTCAAATTTTTGTCATTTTTTATCAATTTTAGTATTAGGTATAAAAAATAGTAACGAAATACGTAGACTATAAAAAATGTATTGTTTAATAAAAATAGAACGTTATAAACACAATTTTCATATACGTATATAGTTATTATGTAATATCTTTATTTATCATTTGTATGCAATATATCATACATAAGAAAATTCTATCATACATAAGATTTTTGTTATTTCTCAACGCATTTCCATTAGAGCACATTTCTACTTCTTATCGAAATAAATTTTGATCCAGATAGAAAATAGTCGCTAAATTTTGTATTACTCTCAAATGCAATACAGAAAAATCTATAATTTTTGCATAGTATAATACATATAGTGTAATAAAATAAGTGTAACATCCTTTTAATCACCTTCGAAGTGAATATCGATGAACGAATATTTCTATGCAATTAATGTCATTTCGTTCATAATATCACGTTCAAATTACGCGTTGAAAACCTCACAATTGGTAGATATCGTGTCACGCACTATATGCTGCATCATTGTCACGTCTGAAGTTAATATTTTGCATCCACCCCTACATATGAGCGAGTGCATCTGAATACGCGGGCATGTGTATGTGTGTGTGTCGACAAATACAGGAATAATAAAGAAAAATGTCGCGATGTCTAGCCGAGGCGACATTGTCGCCCGGCATCCCGCGGCGACATTTTACAAATCGCGTCCTCCCGGCATGTTTAATTTATCGAAATCCTGAGGGAGAAACCAGCTGTAGCGTTCATTTGTCAACATCCCCGTGGCGGCGTAACTACACTACGACGGGACGTCGCGCACCTGAACGGCTACTTTAACTCCATAAAAGTGACTGTTTTCGCGTAGATCGTTAAACGCGTCGTTTATTATGCCGAGCACGCCACGGTACACGCGTGGCTCGAATGACTCGCGGCCAATCGGGATGGGCGAATTTCAAAAATAGGGGTGGCCCGCTATATTGGTATCCTCACCCGTGTCACATCGCCGGGCGTTATGTGCGGAATATCAATATTCTGCGACCGAAATCATATATGAACATGAAAAAATATTTTCTCAGATAAACGACAGCAGTGTAACACGTGTCCAGATGTTATTCCCGGATGAAGGCCAAGGTTGGGCTACACCTACGTCAAACGAATCAAGGTCTGCATAATGTCAACCGCCCAGTTTTCGACCGGACAATCTGTTTTTGGAGATTTTTTCCAGTGTCCGGTTAGAAGGGTAATCAATTACAAGGGTGATCAGTTAATTTTCATAATTTTATATTTTTTCATATTCATATATGAATAAAAAAATAATGAAAAACGATTTAATTGTACATGTTTTACTAATTGTTAAAAGCATAAAATATTTTAAATTTTTATTTTTAAAATATAATAATAAATTATAAGATATGCATATGTTTCGTAATGCCCATATGTTTCTGATTTATAACTGCCTTTCCTGGATAAATATTTAAGATTTTAGGAGATATCCGGTCGGTGACCAAAAGAAAATTGGTAACACTAGGCCTACACCAAATTGTAACCAAATTATTCATTTGATCGCAATTTGTATGAATTAATGTAGTAATATTTAACTTTATTTAATTGTATTAAAATTAACACTACAAAAATTGTCTTCACACTCTTCAGTCTGTTAAGTGATTTTAATGTAGGAGAGACCGAGGCCGGTTGTTACAGTTTCTGAATAATAATTTTTAAAGAAAAATGGACGAAAAATTTTCATAAACATTATATATAATACATTATAATACATCTATATCCCTTAGGTATTTAAAAAAGTATATTACCCTTGAATCATCATATAAAAAAGTTACTTAATTTTAAATAAAGCTGTGAAAATGTGACAATTAGCCCCGTACTCGGGGTTGATTTTCACACGTGGAATCTTTTTGCAGTAACGATGTAATTTATATTAAATTATAAAATGGCTTATTGGATAGATAAATTATGTATTTTCACTGCTCTGAGAGTTAACAAAATAATATCAGGCAGAGTTTTATTTCTATTCATCTTCTTTTTTTGTTTTCATACCAGTTTTTATGAAAAGTAAAAACACATAAATATCTATATAAAATATTATATTCGCAAACATAATCTTTAAACGATTGTTCAAGATATGCGTCGATTCTAAGAGACTAAAATTGACTGTCACTAATCCCAGCTCAGTTCGGTCAATCTGCATAACCGTTTTTAGTAACAGATATTAATTCATAAACTTCGTTACAACAATGATTAAATAACTATTAATCGAGTTATAATTTTTTTGACAATTCACCCCGTATAATAGCCGGCCTCGTTCTTTCCTATTTTAATATAAAAAAATTCAAAAATAAATGATAAATAATATATGCTATAAATAATATTACATATGCTACAATATAAATAATTATTTATAGCATTTATAAAAAATAATATTTAATCTGAGGAAGCGCAGTAGAAGTTAAACGTAGAATTTAGCGGAGCGTTTCTCTCCTACTTCACGATACGTCTCACCGTACTCACCGCGCCTCCGCGCCGTGTTCACACCACCTGTTGAAAAACGCACGTAATACGAAGTTCCCATTACTTCTGTAGACACCCGACGCGCCCTATACCTTACTCGTATCTCCGTCGAGTGCAGCCGCTGCATTCATTCTCGAGTTAATAAACTGCTCTGGGTGGATATTCCCGCGAACAATAGTTATTAGACGCCCCGGGATCTCCGCTAATCTTGTCTCGGAATTAAATTTCGCTACGGTACAATAGAACGTTGTGATAACTATCATCTGTTGCAGACAGAATCGAACTGACAGATAAATTCGTTGACAGGCATTTGTTGAACGTTAGAAGAATCTATAGAATCTGTAGTTTTAATTCATAAAATTTATATCAGTGTAATAATTCGGGGAGATATAGGATGACCTGTTGAAACGAAAAAGAGTTCGACGTTGAAACGCGGGAACAGTGACCCAGGAAATTCATAACGACTAGAAATTGTAGCGGGAGAAACGAGGGTGAGTGCTGCAATATTGCACCCCCGGTAATAAACCGTTCCGCGGTAATATCGTAGCCCGAAGGATAACGAAAAAAGGGCCCTCGGGACATCACCGATATGTTCACGCCGAGATTCCTCGAGATTTGCGGTCGTCTCTTTAATCGCCGCTTATACTAGACGACGCGACGCGACGTGGACAAAGCTAACGGATTAAAGAGGGCACTTTGTCCGAGATTTATTTTTTCTCTTTGTAGACAGATAAATTGCGTACGTATCTCGCACAACGCGAAGTTTCGCTCGGAAACAATTTGCACAAATTATATAATCAGATGTTGTTTCTTTAGTAGAATCAGATTTTATTATAAAGACATTTTTGGAGAATGATTATCCCCTCAGTCTTATTTTTAACTCGATTGACAAATGTCTTCAAGCTCTTTTTAACGAACTTTAAAACAATCGAAGAAAAGCGAAACAGAAGACAATGAAGATAAAGTACCTTGGTTCACAATTCTATATATACCTTCTGTCTCAGATAAATTACAAAATATTACTAAAGATCTAAACTATCATATTTCAGTCTTAACAAACTTGAGGGAATTATCAAGGCTCAGAAAAATGTTCCTTAATTCCACACCTTCCTAATTCCACACCAGAAAACATCATTCTAGTGCTAAGAAAAGCGATTACTCAATTTTAGTTTTCTTCTTTTAAGTAATGGTTATCTTTATAAAGAATATTTTCTTCATAATAAAATACATTCATTATTTACTCGAAACAAGTAATATTTACTTGAAATACATTCATTATTTACTCGAAACAAATAATATTTACTTAAAATAATCCTCTGTGTGCATACAGAAAAATACATATTGTAAATTACTTGAATTAAGTAACCATTATTTATTTCACACACAAATATTTCATAAATTCATATATCTGTAAATCTATTAATATCATTTTCTCAAGCATCAAATTTATTCAATATATTTTGAATTTGGTAATACCTTAATCAAGAATTTTAAGATTTATTCAAAAAATTTTAACAAAATTTTGTAATATTCTTCGAAAGAGTATAAATTCTTTTTTTAAATATATAATAATAAAACTTGTAAGTTTTTCTAAAATTTGTGATAAGTACATTTTAATATGATTATCAAAAAGATATTCTCCTTTAAAGATAACTGTTACTAAAAGTAGGATTGACATTTTTCTACATCTAGAAAAATATCTGTACAAGATTCCATGTAAAGATTCAATCCAAATCGAGACGTTTAGAGATCCCGATACGTCGATCTCGGGAAAATTGCGAGCGGAGACGCGCGAAAAGACGGGCGTCGATATACGATATATCTCGCGCGTACCGGACATAGAGTACCTACGTGTATGTCGCGTGACACGGAAAGATTTAATTCGTGTGTCCCCGGCGCATCTCCGGGGAAATAACGTCGAGTATTGCCGCGCACATCGCTCGATATTCCGGGCGTCCGAAGGAATCGTCCTTAGATAGGCGCGCGCGCGAGGGAGTTATACAATAACTCTTTTCTTTTCCGTCGCGCTCGTCTGCAGAAAAATGACATTTCTGCTATATGCAACTATACTCCGACGCTCGTACCCGTTCGATTAAGATGTATGTACGAGACAATCGAAGAGACAATGGGAAGCTTACGGAGATCGATTCTCCCGTTAGACTCCCGCTGGTTGGAATAACGTGCGTAGGATTGCAAGAAAGTAATTTTCTTTCTATCTTTCCGATGTCGCGCACAAAAGTACATAATCGATTTGCCCCCTGACGATGAGAGAGAAAAGATCGTCGTTAACGAGTCGGTGCATTCGCGCGTCCGTCGTAGCGACCGCTTCGTAGGATTTGAGCCTCGCTCGCCGGTCGGCGGCTCTGGAGAGAAGTTTTAACTAGTCATTCGACATAACGAGGGGTTATCTAAGGANCCGCTCGCTCGGTTCGTTCGGTGCTCGGGAATTAACGACCGTCCTCTCCGTGCGTTTGCATACAAAGTGCATTCTCCGCGCCGCCAGCCCTCGTTATCCTTTTTACTGCGCGACGCCCCCGGGGAACTCTCCGCGAATGCGAGGCCTTCCGCCGGGAATAGACTCCAGTGTGCGAAAGGAATTAAATCGTTATCCATATCCGGGATTCCGGGACGCCACCGCCGCCGCCGCCG
>QKQZ01045109.1:0-36491 GCA_003595255.1 Solenopsis fugax | reverse complement strand
AATAATATATTTTATATAATAATACTATTATTATTAATAATAATGTATTTTATATATATAATAATCTATCATGTAATAATATTTTACACAATAAAAATATTACGTAAGTTTAAAAGTATTTAAATATATTAAATTATGATATGATATATATTAAATTTTATCATAGCACTAATAAGATTTTATTAATATTTCTCTTTTATCAATTTATAGTAAATAATGTATACATTAATGTTTTTATTTGATAAATGCGATATAGTCGGTCGTGCTAAGTTTTTGTCTTTTTTTTTTATTTTAAGTTATATGACTTTTTCAAAATTTGCATATATAATCACACAAATTAGAAAAATAGATCAGAAAAAATTTCTATTAATTAAACATAGTATCTTTAAAAATGTTATTTTTTAACATTTAAATTTGTTTTAATAATAAATCTTGGCTAATCAAATTTAATATTTCTGATTTAATTTTGAGTAATTAATTTTTTATTTAACATACATTCTTAAATGTACTTGGTGCATATATATATTCTTTTTTCAAAAAAGTTTAAATAAAAAGATTTAAATAATTCCTAAAAATGTTGCATTTATTATAATCAAACAAAATATTTTTACCTCATGGTAAATAAAACAAAAAATGTCAATGTAATGAAATTTCTGTGGGATTTCTTTTTTAGGCGGTATAGATGGTAAATTTCGACACTTCGAACAAGACACTGAATACAAGCTGCAATTGAACCTGAATCACGGGCTAAAGTTCCCTCTGACTAACGGAAGCCTCTACGGACGGTTGCACAGCCATCAGAACAGAGGTGAGTGAGCGAGAACGGATGTCAGCGAGATTTAACGATGCGAAAATATTTCGATCGCCTGATAAATCTCTTTCTCTCTCTTTCTCTCTCCCAGCCTATATTGTTAATTGCGACGTTTCGTGCGGCTTTGTTAATACACCCATCGAAAGCCACCTTGACGCGGCCACGTTAGAAAGTCCGAGAGACGAAATCCCGTCTCTTGTGCTCGTCTCCGTCCCACCACCATCACCATTACTACCAGACATATCAGACATTACAGGTCACTGTAACGTGAAAAGCCGAATGTTTCGATACTCCCGAAAGCGGCGCTTTCACAAACGCCGCTACTGTCTCCTTTCTATTACTCCGGCATTCTCTCATCAAGGCAATTTGATAATAATCATAATTTGCTGAATGCTTTACGCGAGATGATAAATAATCTAAGTCACGAATAACTATTAATCTTTCTAGCGTAATCGTTTCTATTTACTCAATAACCATTTTTATGTTCGCAGCGAAAACCGGCACGATTACTATGGGGATTCAGCAACACTATCCCAAGATGCAGTCCATGAACGAGGACAGCAACTATGCGTCTCTGCCAGCGGAACTGTCATCTCTCACCAGCTCGACCTTCGAACCGCGCCAGGATAGAATCCCCGAATCGCCGAAAAAGAATTCAGTGGAACAACAGCAGACGGGATACAGCAGACGTCCGAGACCAAACGAGAGCTTACACGAGCTGCCTGGTAATCGCAGGAAGATCGGCAGCACCGATGTCTTCGGACAAAATATGGAGAATTTGGTGCAACTGGAGGATCCTGCGAGTAACAGAAAATTCCAAATCAAGAATCTGGACGAGATTCGAGAGGAGCCATCCAGGCGGCACACCAGGAGCGTTCTCGGTCTGGAGAAGCTGATCCTCGGGCTGGAGAACAATCTCCAAGAGCAGCATTATTCGAGAAACGTTCTGCGCAGGAATCAAAGCTTCGACCATGCCAGGTGCCACTTACTTGTCGGTTCGCCGATTGCTCTCGCGTATCTTTTAGCGTACCTTCACTTTTACCTGTGCCATTAAGCCGCCGTCACGATGCACGGCAAGTGTGTAACTGGAAAGTGAGAAGCGAAGTTTACAACTATAAATTATTCAAAATGCATATTTTGATGCACGTTACACACGCAGAATGACCTACATTCATCAATCGATCTTTCTTTTTCATGAATTCTAACATAAAGTGCATTAAAAAATATATTTGTAAACATTTATTATTAATATCCATAACACATTTATTATTTCAATTCATAATATATTTCTCTCAAATATACAAGTATATTTTTTATATAAATTGTAAGACTATAATGAATTTCTCTTTCACACGTAGATATCATCGACCTATGCTCGACTCGAGGACCTACAATTTGAAAAAAGACGAACTTGTGAGAGAGAATCTTCAACAGAATCTTCATTTAAATTTTCAAAGACGGGATAGTCACTGTGACGGATACGACAGCTCCGACGATGAGAGTTGCGATCTGGAAAACGACTTCGACACGATGAGCTCCTGCAGGAGCAGGAGCAGGAGCTGCTGTTCCGTCACCACGGTTGCCAATGATGATTTCGAATATTTCCAACGTAAGGAAACCAAGGTAATTTTATATAATTAAATCTCGCTATCTTCTGTGAATTTTTAATCAATTTTTTGGCACTTCAGAATTTATCATAAAGCAAATTGCACTAAATTAAATATGTTCAATATTATCACACAAATATTTTATTTTTATTCGTTTAACCCTTTAGTGGCCCATTGCATATTTACAACGTTCATTTTTCAATACGTAAATATAATATAAAAATATATCCCCAGACACATCATACAATATTCATAAAAAATTTATAAAATATGTCACAAATATTTTTATGATCTTAAATTGATCATAAAACTTTAGCATACTTATAGAAATGTAATACTGGTAGTATTAAATTGGCCAGTAATTATTACTTATTTTGAGTATTGAAAGTACTAATCAACAGTACTTTTAATACTCAATAATATTCAATATAAGTAATAATTACTGGCCACTTTAATACTGACAGTATTACATTTCTATCAGGGTAAATATCTCTTAAAGATATTTTTTAAATGTTACTATAAATATTTATTTTTATTTCTTACCATAAATATTATATAAAATGTCTAGTCTATATTTTAATATATTGAATAAAGATTTTATGATTTCTTTTTTTAAATAAACTTCCATTTTCAATTTTTAAGTCAAAATAAAAAAAATGAGATATCGATAGATTCTTCACTACAAGATATTTTTGAGTAAAATCAGTCAAAAATTTCTTTTAATGATCATAAGACAAGGTAACGTCTAGAGGGTTAATCAGGAATTTGTCTGCTTTTCATATTATCTTAATTTCGCAGCAAGAACGATGATCAATAAATTTAGAATTCGCAGAATGATTTCTCGATTTTAATGTTAAACGCAAGAGGATGCAAGGCGTGCCAGAGGCACTTTCACGATGCGAGAAAATGCATCGTCCTAGTAGAAAAATGCTCACCCGCTGACGGAACGTTTCATCGGCCTTTTCGCGGCGATAAAGGCGCGCACGCTTACGTAATCCCGCAGATCGTGAGAACGTCCTGTTTTACAGGTGGAGCTGTTGCCCTCGAAGCGAACCGGCGAGGTAAAGGTCAGCATGCGATCTTTCACGCCGCGTATCATAGAGAACGGTACTGCGGATCAGGAGGACAAGAAGTGCAGTAGCAACACGAAGCTGTCCGACACGAAGCCCAGCATACAGTCCTATCATCTGAAAGCTAAAAGGATCTCGCCCGGTTATTCGATGAACGACCTGGATAAGCTAACTGTCAATAGAAAGCTACCGAACCTCTCGATGGAGAATCTGAAAAGCATCCTGAAGAATTCCGACGTGAGTTACCTCGACAACGGTGACATATGCAAACACGACATAGGTGGCTCGGTCCCGGATTTCAAGAAGATCTTCGTCACCGAGTTCATATGAACTCTATAATTCTACATTAGGTGTTCATAAGGCGGAAAGACTGTATCATTCGTCCTTGAGACGTAACAGCGACGTATCAGCAAATGATAGAGAATTTAATTTGTACGGCCGGAAAGCATTATTTTTCTTGGCATAAATTGTATAAAAGAGTTCTTACTTATGGGAATTCTTTCGTATCTAAAAAATCATGATGATAATGAAATTCGAAAGAACACGTAAATTAAAGCATTCAGATTTATGACAATCTTGACTCGTTAAGAATGTATCACACGTATAGTCCCTACAAAATAAATTAAAATTGGAAATGTTCTAATATTTATACTTTAAATAAACTATACACTAGTAAAAGTTGTGTGAATAACACAATATTTAATTAACATATTTTTATAGCTTATTTACTTTATTTATTAATAAAAATTAAATTATTTTTAAAAATGATGGCAAAAATCTCGATTTTTTTTATAAAAGTACTTTAAATACTTTAAGTCCTCAAGATAATATATGCAAAGTTTCTTTGCGATTCTAAGTTTAGTTATTCTATAGATAAATAAATAAATAAATTTTATTTATTTGCAGAACAATTTAACTTTGTACCGCAACAAAACTTGACATAAATCATCTTGAATACTTAAAGTACTTATATTTAAAAAATTCAAATTTCCTTATATTATTTTGTAATTATATTTCTATTAAAACACTTTTTTTCTTCTTGTTGTAATACTTTTTTAGGAAAATTTTTTGTATTATTTTTTTTCAAATGCAATAGAGAATAATCTGCAATTTTTTAATTATTTTTTTTATTATTTTGAAAATAGGTGTAATACATCCTTAATAGAAAAAAATGATTGACATCAATCAATGTTTATAGCGCACATTGCGCGTATTCCCCAGGTATAAAAAATTTTTTTTTTCTTGCTGTAATACGAAACCTATATTTTTTATATAAGTATTTTTTTAAACGTGTCACATCTCCAGATTTGTTATTAATTATAAGCTGCGATCAATAATTAAGTTACGTACATGCAATTATTGTAGACGCTCGCGCATCGTGCCTATTTTTGTAAAAATGCTGTAAAATACTTTACAATACGTAGTGTAGAGTTTATCCAGGACGGGGAGTTGATTACATCAACATTATTTGTAAATATTTTGTATATTTGTACCACAATATTTAATATAGCGATTATGTACATGTATACAATTACGCGTGGCTTCACGACTTGTTCGTTTAATAGTCATGGAAACCGACGAGCAAATTGTATAAATTACTCGTAAATATATTTTACCTCTGGGTTTATGTGTAAGAAGAACTTCAGTGATTGCCTTTGCATATCACTTTATAGCAAGATTAAAGTTTTACTAAAGTAAAAATTTTGTCTCAAATTTTCATTATTTTTCAATATACCTGTTTGATACAACTTTCATAATCTTTAATAAATAATAATTCTAAGATCTTAAATAAACATTTATTACATGGTAGAAAATACTTTTCACAAATTATAAATAATTTACTTAATAGAAAAATTATTTTTTAAAGTTAAATACATATTAACAGAAAATATTTCTTTCACAGCCGAAACCCATTTTGCGCATCCAAATAATTCTTTTATTGACCCTAGTAAATATCTGTTAATACTAATAAATAATATTTCCTTACTTGAATCAAATATTTCTTTCTCTCAATGAAATATTTTTTTCATAGCCGAGACACATTCTGCACATCTAAATAATTATTTTGATGACCCTAGTATATATTTGCGTTGATACAAGTGTTTGATTAATTGTGGAAAATAATTTATTAAAGCAAATACTATTTTTTGAAATTAGTAAATATGTTCCAAGGTTTCCTCAAAGAAATAATTTCAATCGGTTAAAGTAAAATTTTTTCTTTCAAATAATTTTTTTCTCAGTGTATAAAATCTATTTATTCTAATATCTTTGGTTGAATTTTTAAAAACAATATCACGGTAACTGATAATATGCAATGATGAAATTTCAAATAAATATAATGTATTTTATTAAACTCATTCCTTTAATTCGTTCTTAGAGTTAAACGCTATTTATCTCTCATTCAATTACAACCATCTTAATCTCTCGAAATTAGCGACAACAAAATCATTTTATGTTCAATTATAATTATTAGCTTCTGCCTCTCGTGTATTGTTCTTTTCCTATATACATATAGCGAACGTCGCTCGTTGCTGGCAAGATTGAGCATAGCCAATGTCGCGTGAACTCATGCGGTAGATTACGGACACGCCTTCCGTCTATCGAGTGATAACGACATCATAAACACCGCCGTTGTCGTAATTGCCTAATTAAACGATCTATCCTATTCTTTCACAAGTTATTATGCACACGTTGACTAGTAATACACAGTTTGGCATCGTTAATCGTATTTTTATCTACAATTGCATTAATCAGTGGCGTAGAAACGTGGCATGCTTAACCACATTCGATAATTATTACGATATCGCTCATGAATATCAATAGAATCTTTTTTTTCAATCGCTGCATTTTTTATCAGGCACGTAGCGAATTTTCTATTTTTGCCAATGTTAATAATTAACTAACAATTTTGTAAAAGTTTATCTCGAAAGAATCTAATTTCTTTGGCTGTCTCACAGTACGTACATTCGCTGTTATTACATAATTCAATTTTTGTTTGAAAATGTATCGCATATAACAGATTGATGCTCGACTTGTTAATATAATTTGGACTTCAGCGTTAATGAGGATCTTGTGCGTGCCTTATTCAGCACTTCGAGAATTGCTTGTTTGGAGATCTACAACGACACTCGTAACGATACTTGCTTTATGTATATGAACTTATGAAAGCATTCGTCTCCCGGAACCATTAAACTCCCCTCGTGTGAATCTAAAAATAGTGTGTTCAACGTCGAACTATAATACACAGCCACCGCGTCAAACTGCGCTCTTACATTTTACCAATGACGTCGCTGCATAGCAATCGCAAAAAATATCCACCAATGCTATAACGTACGTAATAATGTCGTAATTCATCTACAGATGAAAAGCAAAGAAAATTTTAATTGCCTGTTTACTGTTTAACCAATGAATATTAATTTTTCATAGCCGAGTGACATAATTTAAATCAACAATCTCTACCTTTTAATAAGTTTGTAGTAATAATGAATTCTAGAGATGTGCGAATTATTTGAATTCGAATCGCATGTATTAACAACTTTATAAAATCATATTTAAAATAATATTATATTATATAACCAATATTATTTTTCTTAAAAATCTTGTGCTATTATCTATATAATTTATATGTATATAATATATTATCTATATATTAATATTCAACTTAACAATATAATTATGTTTCGATCAAAACGGATATTAATGTTTAATATCTTCATATTAGTTATTAAATTTCTATAATATTCATAGAATATTATATAAATATTATTAAAAATTAAAATAATATTAAAATAATATTCCCAAAATATTATTTTAATATTACGAGAATATTAATGTTATATGTCCATTTTTATATAATATTCATGATATATTATTTAAATATCCGTGGAATATTATAAAACAAATATTATTGTGATCAAAAATTAATGTAAATTATTATGCATAAAATATTCATAAACTTTATAATTATTGTATTTAAAAGTTATAATATTCCCGATAATTTAAAACAGTGAAGTAAATATTATTTACTTCTCATATAATATTTATCAGGAGTGGATATATATAACCTTTTATAGGTGCCATGCAGATTCCTGCGTAGGCGATCTCTCCTGCATATATCCGTAGATATATGGAATCTACAACAGTTTTAACGCCGATTCCGAACGGCCTATTAGGAGAGATTTTCCTGGGCAGAGTTACTCTCGGTGGTTTGCCATTGCCTTCCGAGAGGCAGCGATCGAATAAAAACAAATATGTTTTGGAATCAATGGGATTTGAACACGGGTCTTCGTCGGCACAGAAAGCAGACGCACAACTCTCTGCGCCACGATCGCTACGGATATATAATCACTTTTTATTAATATTAAATAATATTTCAGGAATATTATTTAATATTAAATAATATTGTAGCGTTTATAGGGATATAACTATTAAATATATATTTTTCAGTTCTACATCAAGATACGCTTCGATCGAAAAATGGCATTTCTTCTTATTTCTTGTGTTAATCACATATCGGTTTACCGAACTTATTAATGAATAATTAAGTTGTCATTGAAAGTTTCGTTTCAATGATTAAAATTCGATTCGACTCGGCGTAAAAAAACCCTGATTCGCACATCTCTAATTTCACATAGGAATTCACTTAGTAATAATATTGTTATTTTATCCTACGAAGAAATATTGTAAATATTATCTACACTCTCAAAAATTTCGCTAGATACTGGCATGTAGGCCCGTATTCAAAGATATTACAACTCGCGAATTCTACGCCACTGCGCGATTTGATACTGGCTGGTACTTTGGTAAAGGAACGCGCGAGAGATTTGCCACTCGCGTGCGATCGATCCGCCGATCAATGCGTGACGTAGATGAGATCGCTACCGCGGAAGATCGCCTCGATCACGGACTTCCGGTTGAATTCGCCACCCCGGGACTCTATCGCCGCCACCAGTCGCTGGTATCGGTTCCAGGCGGTCACCGACGCCACTTCCTTTTCCGGCCGGTCCTTAATCTTCTCGTATACGTCGCCGCTGCTGTCAACCGCAGCCTCGGAAGTCTGACACGCAGCCTCCGCATCCGGTATCATCTACGAAGTTGCGATCGAATGATTCGATACTGTCATTGGAATTCTCCGTGATCGACGGCGCGGGAAATTATTACCTGCGCGTGTCGTTTTATTTTAATTCCCGGGGAATTCCCGGAGAGAGATCGTATTTTATTATTTTTTTTATCATGCAGCTATAAATCCGTATAAAATATCTAAGGCATAAATCAGAAATTATACGCTGTTACCGTCCAATAAAAATCAGAAATAGTCAATTTATAGAATAGCGTCATCAAGGAATACTGTAGTCATCTATCTCGACATTGATTAATAAGATTCCTTGATTTTGCGCTTATTTTGACGGCATCCGTTTTGATTATCCGTCAGATTGGCTCGCGATCGAGCGGAAGGAAGTCCTAGAGGATTTATACGGAACGAGCAATGACCAATGTTTGTTGAACGCGTCGTAGATATGTGTAACGCTACCCTAAACCCCGTGTCTGAAATCAATACTCGAACAGCATTACACTGTTACTAAGGATGCCCATCCCCATCGCCAGATTTTGCGTCACCCCTGCGCCACTTTACCAACTTGGAGTTCAACGGCCAACGCGCGTCCGTGCCAATTGATGATATCGCGGCCCTGTGATCATTACTTTTTCATTATCACACGCATAATTATTTATTCAACTAATTATCGACAGCTCATCTGATTTTACAGCGGTCAATTACAACCATTTACAACAACTAATCATGCGTAGCGATAATAATTACGATTGATGTTATTAATAAACAAATATGGTTAATGAGTTAACAAGATAATAATTGATAAAATTACGTTTATTCGCGGATGAAATCGAATAATTTGTGCGAGCAGTAGAATTATACTTCACGTTCCATGTAAACCCAATATCTCGATGATCAATCGACAAAGCAGAGAAGATCTATTACCCGTTATTAAAACCCGTTATCTAATTATCGTCCCGTTAATTAATTAACAGAAAATCTAATATTCGCTTTGCGTGCCTTCGCATTCGGGTATTCTGATCAGTTCTCGCTGCTTACCTTCGCGTTCAGTTTCCGCCGGTTCTTCCGCGTGACCTCGCGATCCTACGGTCAAGGTCGCCGTGCTGCGCTGCAGCCCCTGAGAGTTTCCGTTCTTCCGGAAAATTTATATCGGCCACCGGATTTATCCAGCGAGACGCGTAGACCAGGCCAGCGTGCGGTCCAACAGTAACTGAGGAAGCCCGACCAACGCGTCGACCATCAGCTGGATCCCCGCGATGACTTTTCCCCCTCTGGTGCTGCCCAGAACCTACATGTGGCTACCATATGGAAGGGGGAGGGGAGGGGGACAGCGGGGGGATTGAGAAACAACGCTGGGTGGTGGAGGGTCCACCTCTTTCATTCTCTCACCCTTATAGTTACGCGCCTAGACTCGAGAGCTCTGTCGATTTTCCAATTCGCAATTCACGTGTCGCCGATTTCATTCAGCGACGCCTTCTTGCCATCAGCTCCGACAAGAGACTAAGACCACTAAGACTGCCTCCAATCGATGCACGCGCGAGTTTACGAGCCGTTTTATTGCGCGGTGTTATTATAGACACGGTGCTCTTCGTGTCATGTTTCACTGAAGAGATACTATTGCGGTCGATTGTGTAACTATTCATTTTACATTGATCCACGTGATAGTTTCCCGTAAAATGAACAGGCAAATAGACTTTTATTTCTCGTTATCATTATTGTTTGTAATAAAATAAATTTAACTTGATTTTGTTGAGTAGAGTTGCATCAGTGACTGTGTACAACTAACATAAAACTGATTTTTCTTATCTCTTTTACGTTAGCATGTTAACTTGTGTATTTCTGCATACAAAAATATTTTTATGTTCTCTTGTTGTATTTTCTTAACTCTAAGTTTTATCTACAAACTACACATTTCAGATTACAATATAGAATTACGCACATGCCGCCATAAATATTTTAAAAAGCTGCAATAATTAAAAGCTATAGATAGAAAAATAGATTGAAAAACGATCAATACATATGTTAGAAAAAATAAATAAATAAAAATGAAAATCGCCTGGCATCTCACAATCATCTCTCCTTATCAAGTGGAATTAATCTTTCTCGTCGCTCAACTCGAAGATGCGGGCGACCTTAGAAAGACCCAAACAAACGTCGCCTTAATCTCCATACTATATGGAGATGCTTTGGGAATATCAACGCCAAAAACGAATTGTAAAAATAATAGGCGCGGGTGGGCAGGCAGGCTCGCCTTAAGTGACGTGTATTTAACTCAAGACGTCTGCATTCTGCGGCAGCCCCGCGTCGAAGACGAAAGATGCTAGGCCACCGTGACGAGTACGGCCACACTATAGGGGCCACGTCGGCGGTCCATTGTGGCAGCGCCGAGGGAATCAAGTAAATTGGCTGAATTGGCCCGTCCGTGAACCGGCACAGAGACCATCAGTGCACGCAGATGCAGATGCGCGATAGATCCCGCGTTGCGTAACCCGCAGGCCAAAAACTCGGATTTTTTTCAAATATTTGTAAAGCGAGAAATTACAATTTATCTAATAAAAGAAGATTCTCAACTCAAAATCAAATAATTATAAATTATTTGCAATACATAGATGTATATAGAAGATGTTGTTTAATAAGCTACTTTCTTTTGCAGCTAAAATTCATTCTAGAGAGATAAAATCAATCCTTGGAAGTTAGCTTTTTTATTTTTGTTTTATTATTCATCAACAAAAGGAAATAAAACAAAATCTTACAGAGGAAACTGTCTGATATTAATGAGATTTATCGATTAGAAAACTTATCAATTGTTTAAAAAAATCATAAAGTTTTCAAGAGTTGATTTTATTCTTTCAAGGTAAATTCGGACAGCAAAAAATAACATATTATCATACATATAATTTTCTATGCATTCCTACACAGTGACGGATTAAGACGCCTAGACAAATATGAAGGAGTGGCAAATTTTTGAAGATAGAAAATTTTCACATAGTTAAGATAAATTTTTAATTTGTTAATCTAACGTTTTTGCACCACGAGTTACACCAAGCATAATCTGTCAGAAACGATATTTTAAATATACAGTTAAAAATAATGGAATGTAAAATCCTAACTGCAACTTTAGGATCGTGAAAACTTTTTCAAATATAGGTATGTACTTTTATAGAATACATTTATAAATAAACGTTTTCACCAGCTAATGCGGGAGTATAAATCTTTTTTGATCCATTTTTTCGTTTACCTTTATGAATTAATGAAGCTACCTACAAGCAGCTAGATGTTGGTGCCTAGGGGTGGCAAAATATGTAATCCGCCACTATTTCTACAGTTAATAATAATTTTTTGAATTTCCGAGTTGAAGATCTCACCTTGTAAATATCACGTCTCCAATTTTAGTATTTCTTAATGCAAAAAGAGGGATTTGTATAAATAAAAATTGTATTGCGATGTACCTATACGATATAATGAGATCTATACATAAGAATGTTAATAAATCTTGATTTACATTTATATTTGTATAATCAGAGATAACCAAAAGATTTCACACAAGAAATATAATTATTTATATGTCTTGAATAATAAAACTAGCGTTACAATTTAATGGAATTTGTATGATAAACTTTATTAATGACAACTCGGAGAGTTGGACTTTGGCTGGGCTGGGGTGCAAAAAATATTGTTTAGAAAGTAGAGGAAAAAGACTCGTGCATCACCGCGCAGATGGTAGCAGCATGCCGTGTATCAAGAAGATAGAAGATATTAAAAAAAAGTTCATATAAACGACCGTTGTTTTGTGCATCCATCTGCTGGCGAAAAAGATACTGGCACTAGTTCAGTAATACCTACGATTAAAAATGGGATCAAGTTTAATGTGTACTTAAAAATCTGAGTCAAGTCCAATAATCAAGTTTTATTTTTTAAGATCGAATATATTGATGAGAAATAATGTCATACATTTTAGTCGCGAAATTTATACCAACTTTTAGTTACTGTCAAATTTTAGAATAAGTATCTGCGAGAATTTGAAATGTACTTTTAAGTAACTTCTTTTGCGTAAAAAAGAGCGAATATTTTACAAATAATATTCGAACACTAAGAATGAAATTGTTAGTAAATAATATATTTTTACTGGAAATAAAAAATTTCCAACAGCGATATTTATTAATGTTATTCTAATAAAATATTCTAATAAAAAATTTGAACTCATTTCGCATCTATTTCGTTCGATTTGTAAACTCTTATTTTTCGAAATAATCATACAGTTCGCAACTACGCAAAGAGATTCTTATTTATTCTCACTTACTTATAAGATACTTAATTCCATTGTTGCCTACGACCATTTATAGAGATACATGCAAATCAAGGTTTTCTGACACCCAAATCAAATCGAATTTCTTTGTTCGAATCCGAACGTTCTATTGCATCTGTAAAAAGACGGGATCGCGAAAAAATTGTACATATACACATTCAATTTATTTTGCCCGATCGAATCCATCTTTGAATTGATATACGGTGTAGAAAATTGATCTCTCACGAAATCCGCCAGATGCGAACCTAATGGCCAATCGGTGTTCATTGTCTCGCCGCGTGCGCGTCGAGGGCGCGTGCACCTATAAAGGAGGTACAACACCACTTTTACAGCTGCCGGAAGTATACATCTGCTAACGCAGAATCTACTAACCGTGCGGAGGAGATCGGCCCCCGAGCCCTCGCCGCTAAGTCGCTATATTGCACCTTGAACACATTGCACTCGCTTTGTAATTTTGTATAATCGTGAAGAATTGTGCCGTCGACAGGGCTAACGAACCACGTTCCTCACGCCGAGACTAATAATCAGGACGGTTAATTAAAATCAGAGAAAAGTCGACTGGATGAGATAGAGACCCTTACACGTGGCGGGTTCGCGGACAGACGGCAGGGCCCACCTTCATTTTCGAAAAATAGAGGCAGCTGCCCGGAAGAAACGATCGCTGCTCGACGTGGCTCGTGCTGAACACCTTTCGTCTCTAAATCGAGGGCTTGTGGGTTCTGGCACGATCTTGATGAAGATCCGTCATTGAACATAAAAGTTCTTATGCATATGCAGATTAATTGTCACATGAAGAAAAGACCGATACTGTTCCTTTGTCATTCATTCACCAAGAAATCAAATCAAAATTATCAAACTAATTTAACAATTTTTATGTAAGAAGAACAAAAATATTTTAGTGGTCATCGGACTTTTAAAAAGATGCATTAAAAAGATGAAGTTATTGTAATATATAGAGGAAAAGGGGGGAATGTGGAATCCATTTTCATTTTACTGAATAACTGTTAATAATCAATATTTTATATTGAAACTTGAACAATTATATTTGTCCAAGTGTTGTTAGATTCTAAAAAATAAGTTATAAAATATTTATCAGTTATAGGGCATGATTTATAAAAATGTAATGACGTTGCTTCTCAGATTTATATCGTACTCAGAAATATGCCGAAAAGAAAGTATGAGACGCATCTATCTCTCTTAAAATTATCTGCGCCACCGATGATTGAGAGCGTAGCCTTGTCACGTTCCTTATT
The DNA here is from genome assembly GCA_003595255.1 of Solenopsis fugax. Classification (NCBI taxonomy): domain Eukaryota; kingdom Metazoa; phylum Arthropoda; class Insecta; order Hymenoptera; family Formicidae; genus Solenopsis; species Solenopsis fugax. Next base: position 22,373 of record QKQZ01045109.1, on the reverse strand, counting down.
AAAATCAAGTTTCACAGACGGAAAAATCGTAACATACGTATGTGTGGCACGCATGTGGCAATTTGCTTTAAAAGTCGCTTCGTTACCTACTACTTGTAACAACCGCGTTTGCACGCATAACTCACCTTTTACCTCGCCGCTATAAACGAAACACGCAGGTGTCTTCAAAAAAGTTATCTTACCAGCTGATAATGAATAAATCCTCCGCTTTGTCTGTGTTCCTGCGCGAATTACCCTCTCTTTATCGAGATCGCATCGCCAAAAGAAGCAAGACGGTATAAAAAGACAGAGAAGACAAAAATAGACTGAAAAGAAATTTATTGATATTCTGAAGAGGAGATAATATTATCCTCGCCAAAATAAATAAAAGGACACAGAAAAATATGATAAAGTACTGTGCGATAATAATTGTACGTAAATCATCAAGGAAATAATTATTTTTAATTAACGTTGGAATGTAATTAATAGAATCCGCACAATTGAGTTGTTAACACTTAATTATGACTGCGTCCATTCTAAATGTAATAAAAAACTTTTAAATAAAAAAAAATTATTGGCACTAAACAGAATACTCTTAACGTTTAAATAAGTTCATTGTTTAATATTTATGCAGTTTTATTTAGTCACGCTCAAATCTATCTAGGATAACTGCGCCAATTACTGCCAGTGTCCCAATTTATGCCACTTTTGTCAATTATAATAGAATAAAAAGTATAAAATCATTATGTATTAAATGTTTTATGTTAAAAAAATGTAATATTAAACTAAGAATATTATATAAATATATAAATTAATTATATAAATATTAATTATATAAATATAAATACATGCATGACAATATTGAGAGTACACAAGTAATAAATAGAGAGACAATTTGCGGCAGTGCAAGGGGGAGGAGGCAACAATATTCAGGACATATTTACTGGTAATAGGTTCAAAATATCTTATATTTTTATTTCTTTCACTAAAAAGTATAAAAATGTTTTAATGACTATCACATAAACATAAATAAATGCATGGCTGTAAATAGGGAGACAATATTAGATACGTGCAACAGTATCAGGAGGAGAGGGGAGGGGAGGGAGCAATACTCATGACATTGATCAGCAATAATAGGGTCATATCTTATATTTTTATTTCTTTCATTATTATTGAAATAAATTATTGAAATAATCAGTTTTCGAGCTTGTTGCTTTTATTTTGCGTATATTAAAGTTTTGACTTTAATAAAGATGGAAAAGGATGTTTCTTATATATTTTAAAAGCTATTAAGTAAGGATATCAACTGCCACTATGTACTTAAAGTAGTAGTAATTGCACATGGGACAATTACTCTACCACTCATTTCTATAAAAGAGGATTTATTTCTAAATTATTTAACGGCGTTATGTTGGGGTCATAATAACAGTATCGACACGTCGATTTTCTTCCAATCAATATGATCCGCGGTATGCAACGTCAACGGCCGCCGCCCGGGCGCAATGTCCTCTCAACCCTTTTTTCGTATTCTCACCCCCGCAGCTGACGAGCTGACGGGATACCACCTGACGGTTACCACCCGGGACAGCTGTTCTCTCCCCTTCGCGAGGCTCGCGTACATCATCTCCTTCCTCCGTCGTCTCTCGCGCTGGCCCAATGCGTCCAAAAAACCGAAACGATTTCATATGGTAAAAAAAAAGTCAAAAAACCGCATGCTTCGTCTCGAACAGCAGGATGTTCCGGGGTAGAGACGAAAGGGGAATAATCTTTGACAGTATACGTATACAGCGTGGACCGCATCGTGACACGTGACACATATTCAATATTTTTTGCAATTATAATGAAACTAACATCAGAAAATTTCAATTAAGAAGCAAACTGGCATCTTCATATAGCGCGAATTAAATTACTCTATAATATCCTTTGATAACATATTCGTTCATCCACTCTCGAAATCAGAATCAGTGAAATTTTACTGATTTCAGTGCAATGCTTGTAATTATATCAATCAGTGATATACATAGCACTGTCTTTTAGTGATAATACGTATACTGATCAATCAAGACACTGAGAATACTTTCCCCTCTTAACTGGGATCACAAGAACGGTTTTGCTAAAAAAAAATCTAAAAATTTAGCTGGATAAGCTGGATAATTTTGTTAGACTATTAAAATAATTATAAGATATTCAAACTGATTGCTACTCTTTATCGGAATTAATTATTCACTGATTTGCAGTGCTTTACTTATAACTGTGATCATCAGTGACTATTCTCTGTCTATTAGTGAGTACGATCAAGAGAGCGAGGGGGAGGCAGGGGTACTCTCATTTATCAGTATATTATCATTGAAAGACAGTGCATCAATCACTGTTATAGTTCTAAGTATAGCACTGACATCAATAAGATTTTCCTGATTCCGATTTAGAGAGAAGAATGCCAAATTTATTTTGTAGCATTGCTCATCTTAAACTTTCTTCATAATTATTTTGATAACCCAACAAAATTGTTTTCAGATCTGTATCTAGCTAATTTTTAGATATTCCAATAAAATCGTTCTTCCGTGTGATGATCACAAGCACAAGTATAGCACCGCGAATCAATGAATAATATTCCAATTTAAAGAGTACTGTACCCCATCGTTCTTCCCTCATGTCTCTTCTTGGGGTATCAAGTTGTCTTTCTCGAACAAATTCACCAGCAATCATAGGATTGCGAGACGGCCAGGAGGTCGGCGAACGCGTTTCGTGGATTGCGAGACGCGTAAGAAAGAAAGCACATAGATTCTCTTGGTAACAGCAGTCGGCGAGCTGCTGCCCCGACTTATTTTCGCTGGACGCGAACGTCGAAGACAACAAAAGTACCTCGACGGAGCAGATGCATGGCATGTGCTACGAACCGACACCAGATGCCCCATTGGCGTAGAGAGATCCCTCCTCGACGGACGACCCCGATAAAGGTGCACGGCGCGCGATTCCTTTCAAGCTAGTCGCGTGCCAGATCCACAACCGTTTCTTCGTTCGCGTATGTTCCCTTCCACAAGTCCCATCACACATCATATCGCGGGCCGTTGGGACGTTGGGAACGTCCGATGGGCGCCTAAACAGCTTTTTTTCAACTTTACTAGTCAAGTCTAGTTTTCTTTTTTACTGCAGTTACTGGTTAACATTTTTAAACATATTCCAAAACATGTACATTTATATACAACGTGTATTGCATTTGCGACGAATTGAAAACGAAATTTCTCTGACCAGTTGATTGATGACAAAAAAAAACAGCGAAATTGGTTTATTAGCTCGACGAATGTCTTATTAAAAACTTTCCATTTTATTATAAAAATGTTACATTTATATCATCATGTGAACACGACATACACACAATGTTCGGTGTGACAAAATTTTAGATAAAATTTCGAGTTGTGCCCCTGGTTTGATTCGTTAAAATCCGATTGAAAAGTAATTCAAATCAGATTTCTAGGAAATGTCTAAGAAGTACAGTTTTCGCGGCGCATTGAACGCTTCGGCCAAGTTTAAGGAATGGGAAGACGAGAACGAGACGACGGGCTTAATTAATTTAGCGGTCGTTTATTTACTGGTCAATGTTATCTACAGAGCTTTATTGTAAAAGTAACAATAGTTGTATATAAGTTAAAACGATATCATACATATGTACAGCTTACTATTCGGTCGCGTGGGAAGAGCATACGACTACTTCCCGTAAAAAGAAAAATCGCGCGAGAAAAAAAAATATTAAAAATTTCTTCGCAGTATCAGCTTCACAGTCGTATCTCGATCCTTCACGCATGCGATCGATCACGACGTAAAGTCTCTTTAAAGATTCTTCGACAAGTGACGCACGATCGAGGTCGATCGTCGATCCTGAATCACTGGCGATGATCAGTTTCATTTATCTCGTTTCATTTTGCTTTCGCTCTTTTTATTAACGCAGGATCGATTCAACGTTCACGCTGCAATCGATGCACGATCCTGATCAATTTCTCATACACGAGAAATGACGCGATCGTACGATCTAAATAATGATTAGATGGAAATTTCTGAGGTCTCACGATGAGCTTTTGCAGATGGCCGACATGCATTATTATTTAAACACAGCATTACTCTAAACCAAATCACTCATATCATGATATTATTAATGTTATTAGTCTGTAGCACTTGCAACTTTTTTTTAACTGTTTTTAGTGTATTTTACAAGTAATTATAAACCGAGACTCGCTTTAAAGTTTTAAAGATAAAATAATAATTTTCGAACATTAGAAATTTAAAAAAATACGTATATTTGAAAATATTTTGTTACGTAATATATGTAATTAGTAAATTTACAGCTTGCGTAAGTTTGATACTCACGCGAGGGTACGTATTAAGAAGAAAAACACATGTCGAAGCATCTGAATTAAATGACTCATCAGAGACCTCTTCCATGCCGTACTTCTTTCACAAATAAATATTCGCTAATCTACGACCGAATAAGTTCCTATCTAAATCTCTGAGCTCTCGTCGTCTCTCGCCTAATCCAAATTATATACAATATTTTCGGGGCTAAAACGTTTCTTTTTCCTATTGTCGACACTGTAACCAATTTCTTCGTATACGATCCGACTAAAAAATCGTTTCGCGCATAATCGCCGGCAGAACGTGCAACAATTCAAAAAATCGATTCCCTTAAATCGCTTAAGAAAAAAAGTATTTGTAGACATAATTTATAAATAATTATTGTTGTCTTTTTTTCCTATTATTTTTATATATAAAAGTAATTTCGAAAGTGTAAAAATTCACTTCCGATAACAACCAAAAACGATATTCTGCAATAATCTGTCGGCGATCACCGATACTTATCTCACTTCTCTCTTTCTCGTATCAAGTACTTAACGTTTTCTTTTCTCTGTTATCCCGCTTATCGTATATTAATTTTTTTTCGATCACCTTTTTAGTTATGATAGACTAACCTAGGAATTTGTTTTAAGAATAATTCTAGTTGTGATTTGCCGGATGTGTTTCTCTACAGTTCGATGATTCTAACTGCTAGAAGTATTTTCTTTTAATGATACCCGAAGCCATCTTCTCGGGAAATATTGTTAGGAATTAACTATCATCTCTTTGAAAACGAAAATAGAAAAAGAGACATCTTAATTGATTAAGACGTTCATCGACAAATTTCAATATTTTCAACATTTCGTTACAAAAAGAAAGCGTCCATATCGATCCAGCGTATGAACGCTCATTATTCGAAATTATAAGGTCGAAAGGTGAAAACAGACTCGCAGCGTCTGCGAGCAAGCGTCATACTGACGCTTCAATCAGAACGTATGTCTAACAATCAACGCAATGTTTCAACAAAAATAATGAATATATCGAACGATATCCAATTAATCAGTTCTCAGAAATGTAAAAAGATAAAAAAATCAAGAAGGGCGGATAATAATCGAATAATTTACGATATTAAATAAATCTTTATAACTGAAAAAAATTAAAATTTTCCTTCAACAGGCGAAGAAAAAAAATGTAAGAAAGCGAATTGTCTGTGCGCAAACGATTTCACAACACGCCACGTCCTTATGCTCGCTTTATTTAAATAATAAGATTAATTTACCTCAGATTTCTCTCTCGAAAATTCTTCAACGAAATACGTCGCATAAGTAATAAATTTAATCGCTCTCTACCTTAATGTTGAAGCCTCATCAATCTAGAAGCAGACTCATGTCCTGCGACTTGGCGTCCGTACTATACTCGGTGTATTGAGTGAACGCTCTCTCCTTCTGCAGATCTAAGTGATTCTTCATGGCGATAACAGTGGGATGATGAAGCGGTAGGCCCTCGTCCTCGACGAGATATCGGACAGCCTCGGTAGCGCAAGCGTCCCATCCCGCCGTCCAGGAATCGGGATTCCGCTCCTGCTGGCTGCCGAAGGACTTTCCAGCCTGCGTGGCCGCTGAATCGTTCGACCACAGACGGCGATCTAAGCTCGAAGAATCAAAGGTTCGACCGTGTGGTTCCTGACGAAAGTTCCCGAAGTTTGTAAACTTTGTGAAATTCGCGTTTTGCTCATCGAGGTCGTCGAAAAAATCGAGATCGTGACCGAAATCATTTTGACGAACGGACGTTTTCGAATGGTCCACTTGGTCCTGAAGGCAACCGCGGCCGAGATAACTCGTATCCTGCAGCATCTCCACGTTGCGCATCGTACTTTGATCTTGATACGCCACTCTGCTGCTCGAGGATTGTTTCTGGGAGTATTTGAGTTCCTGGGCTAGGGAGGCGGCAAGTTGATGCAGCAATTTGGTATTATCCGTTTCCTCGTCGTCTTCCTCGAGCTCGTCGATGTCCACCTCAACACCCTCGTCCTCCTCCGACGACTGAAGATCCTCATCGTCTTCGTCCATGCCTAACAAGGTCAGTAATCGTTCGGCGGCATCTACGCAGGTTGCAAACGGCCTAGATTATCTGTTAATGCGAGAAGATGGACTCGAAGAAATGAAACCCAAAGGACTCGAAGATTTTTTAACAAAGAGCGGTTCGACAAAGGTATCCATTAGATAAAACTAATGAAGCAATTCTTCTAATCTACATATGATAAAATCGAAATTTAAAATTAATAACTGATGTCAATGTAATGATAAGATTCAAATTACTCTTGTTTAAATTTTTATTTTACTTTATATCAAACTTCAAGAATTCGTAATCTCCGATTTTTTGATCAATTATATCAAAAAACTTTTATCAAAGAAAAAGTTAAAAATATAAGATGTACACTGAGAAAAAAAGTTGAAGTATTAGTAAGCAAATATTACTTGCGACGTTTTCTTTGATATTTATTGGTTGTAAAAAAAATTTGATTTAGTGTGATGACGAAATATACATTTCTGTTAAATATATCTCATTTTTCTTATTAATTGATTTATTTATCAGAAATAAAATATTATTTCGTCGTACTTAAATAAAAATTTATTTCAGTAAAATAAATTTTTAAGCATCTTTTTCTCAGTATACTCTCTAAATCTCGTAAAAGTAAATTTTTACTTTTACTAGAGTGATAAATCACTTGAAAAATTGCGCAAGCTCAATTTGTACTCTAGACGTTTCATTTTACGAGATTTAGAGAGTATACTGTTAAATATTAATGACTCAAATGAAAAAAAAGTTGTTAACTTGACATTTTAGTTTACAACGAATTTATCTATAATTTTATAGAAAACGTGTGATTACATTGATTCAAATAGCTAAAATAGATAAAATGAATGATAGGAATTAGTTTAAAATTAGAAAAAGTATAGATTATAAGATATAGAATAAGTATTTGACTAAATAATTTTGACTAAACATTGAATAATTAAAAGAATATTAATGCATATTAACGTATGCACCTAATAAATAATAAACTAATATTGAATCAAATTTTTAAAATCTTTTTAGTTAAATTGTTTAATTCTATTGTTTTAGTTAAATTAACGACATACTGAGTAAGCAACATAGGAGTAATTTAAAGATGACTCAAATTGGATACAATTCGACATTACGAATTTAACAGTGTATATCAGATATATTTCACAGACGAATAAAGAAGTTGATTCAAAGAATGATAATCCACCGTAAATCTCGTTAAGTCGCCGGATGCCCGTATTGAGATTCTCCCGAAAAAGACGAGACTTCGCAGATGCATCGCGCGCGATAAAGGCGCGGCGGGCTCTCGCGTTGAATCGACGACAATGACCGGGAGAGAGTGCATTATTGTAACAACCGGACCGCGATTCGATGAGTAGCCCGCCGCAATGAGGCCGACGGCCCGGTTTTGCGGTCCTGTGGGAATCCTGCCCCATAAACGTCCCACGGGAACTACCTGTCGCCCGAAACCCACACCCTGTCGCATCCGCTCTGCGAATCGCCGCATTTCGCACGAGTCTCTCTCCTCTTTCTCATCTCCCTCGTCCGTGTGTGGCGTGTCATAATGTGATTCGATGCATCGGCACCGTACGTGTGTATGTGTGTGTGTGTGCCCACTCGTCGTTCACACACCATCGCGAGAGCGGAAAGGTCGTTTCTCTCCGGCGAGGGTAACTTCGAGATACCTGTTCCTGGGAACGGGAGCGATTTCGATCGAAAAGCGGCGATTGATTAAGCTTCACCAGCAGGATTTAGAAAGAAGATTTTAATGACTTATGTAATTAACGTTACAATTATAGAAGTCATCCAGTAAATGATAACACGGATAAAGAAACATATTTCGAGAAACTTAATTCAATTTTAAAATATATATAAAAAATACACTACGATTGATTTAATCAATGCTCCGAATTAAGCATTGAAATAATAAAGAGACTTGACACGCGATCATGCGAAAGTTTCATATCAAAAAAGATAATCTAATTGCAAAAAAATAAAACATACATAAATCAATTACTTTAATAGCAATTCATATTAACGTAAACGACAATCGGAAGAAAGTACATGTTTTTAAATAAATTATCTAATCAATTTAATGTCTTCATTATTTCTACATCTTTTCTCGACGTCACGAGGGTAGTCAATCGACGTTTTTCAAACAGACGAGTGCATATTACGACCCGCGCCGTACTTGTTCTTTTTTTTCTCTTGACGATAATAGAAAAGTCTGGACCAGTCGCGGGAGCGAGTTCGTTGATTCTTCTTTTTTTCGGACATCTCTTTCCGTCTCCCTCTTCGGAAGGAGGATCAATGCGACTCTCTGTGCCGGACGTTCCCACAGGGATACCCGTATTTAAATGTCCTGTTCCTACAGTCTACGAGACGTAGCAAGGTTTGGATCGGGTTGGGTTAGGTTAAGCGACGATTTAAAGGGACTGAAAGACACCTAACGAACGTACCGTTTGTTTCTAGTCAAAAGATACGCGTAGACCGCAAAAAATACAGATAGGAACTAAGCAATATGCAATATCAGAGGAGTAAAATTCAAGTCCAGACAGTTCAGTTAAAAATTTTTTCCAAGTCTCACAAAGAAAGGTCTTTGAAATTTAAAAAAACAAAAATTCTGTTATTATAAAATTTTGATAACACACAGTTAGAAAAATTTGTGTTAAATTTAATATAATAAACGGCCCAATCAAATTTTTGTGTTAATTTAACACAAGATAAATATGTTAAAAAGTAACTTAAATATTATGTAAAAAATGATCGATATTTGAACAACAACAATATTTTAACTTTCCAAAACTGTTAAAAGAAAATTATGAAGAAATCAAGTATCATCTTATACTATTAGGAATAATAATAAATAGAGAAAAAAATGTTTTTCAAGTAGAATTAATTTAAAGTTGAAAGGACTAATAAGATTTATTGATTAGAAAACCTAACATACCTAAAAACGCAATTGTTTAATAATAGAACTAAAATAATAGAAAAAAGAAAAGGCCTTTGGCAAATTTTTAATTATTTTCACCCCTTTGTATGGAATTCGGACAGCAACAAATAGTTTAGTATACCGTCTCTGTATTGCCAAAGTTTCATAATTTTTTGAATTTTCGAGTTAAGGATCTTGTCAATCTAGATAATATCATCTTGATCTTATTGTGACAATCGAATGTTACTTGGAAAATACTATAATACTATGACATTATAAATCAATAATATGCATCGATTATTGTAATAACTTATCGCGTGTACAAGATGTGTCTTGCTATATTTAAAATTTATAAAATGTATTTAATATAATCGTATATAAAATATTTATTATTGTTTTTGACATATGTGAAATTATCTTTGAATAACAGAATTATTTGTGTATTCTCCACGCGAATGATATAATTTACGATAACTGACTATAAAATTATTATTCTTGATCGTGAATAATGATGTAGCATATTCTTTAAATTATAAATCAACTTTTATCGCGGTTAATCAATCGGCGTCATCGTGACTACCGTAAATTTGTTTAAGCGTATTTTGGAGTCGCGTTATAATATATACCATTTAGTGATACCACCTGAAATTGCGCCGGCGAAGGAGGGCCATAATTCTTGTTGGCGAATAGAAATTCTTGTAGCTGTACGTACACAGAAAGCCGACATTAGCATAGAGAATTCATATTTCAGGAGAAGATCGGCCGAACTACAGTATAAACGGCAACGCAAAGCTATTCTCATAGCGAGCAGTGCCTGACTTATATTCCGTGATTAATGACGTCGACCTAATAAATTTTAATGGCTCACTCGCGCGTACCGCTTTACGAATAAATACGAGTACAAAGTTTCACAGTGTTGCGCTATTACAGAGAAGGTATCTACGTCATTTGCACCTTATTAAAAGTTTTAATCGAGGCGATTCGAATATTGCGCTCCTATTGCGCTTTCTGGCGAATCATTTTATCACTTTGAAAATCTCACAATTCAGCAAACTAATTAAGATGGTTGTTATCCAAATTAAGAAACAAGCTGCTTTACACATAAAAGTGAAAAATATGAAATGTTAAAAAACCAATCTTCTTTTAAAAAACTAATTATTGCAGAATTTATACTTTCCTTTTAAAATATGCTAACATTATTTATATATTATAACATTTAATGTTAAACGAAACTAAAATAAAAACCTATTTACAAACTTATTATCATAATCGTGTTCAGAACATTTGCACGATAACTCTAGAGTGTAACAAATAGCTAAGAAACAAAAATTAGTATAGCTATTCTCACGCTCAAAAAGATCGTTAAAAGAAGACGACAGAGTCCAACATTATTATAGGAAATACCGGTGACGTTTTTCAACGGGGCACAGTAAGGATTTTCTAGAGCGCGAGAACCTCTCTCTTGCTAGGGAAGTACGCCCTTATATACGACGTCGTAAAATATATCCACTTCAGTTTAAATCTTAAAGAGAGGCCAAATTTACTGCGTTCATAGGTTAACTTCAATTTGGTCCTTATCTCGGAAAACAATTTCACAAAATTTCACGAAAATACTAAAAGACGAAGCTATAAGAAAAAGTAACAAAAATATACATTTTATCGTATAATTAAATAATAATGTGTTCAATTAGAAATAATCACATTTGAAATATTGACACAATGAGCAAACATACTTATTGTCATGTTCTCATTTGAAACTCACATTTTATAAGCATTTTATAAGACCCACTGTGTATTATGTATTATATTTTACTGTCGTTCACACAAAGCAGAGAAATAAAAATATCCACTGTTTCAAATACTGAATTTTTTTAATTATTTAGATTTTTAATGGGCTATTTTTTTACGATTGTGCAATTGTCTGTCTAGGCATAGATATTTATAATGCCAAGTATTTATGTGAAAGTACAAGAAATAAATTACCTCGTATTGTACGTGAATTATCCGTGATATCAGTGGCTATGTTGACGAAGTCCTCCAATCCTCCGCTATCTTCTCCGCTATCTCCTCCACAGTCCATCATTGTATCCTGTACAAAATAATATAAAAAATAATATAAAAGAAAAGAATAATCTATTATAATGAAATATGCTACAAATATCAAGTTTAAAACGAAAATAAATAAAATCTATTTTTGGTTTGTGACACGTTTGATCATTTCCAACTTGGAGAGGAAATTAATAACTAAATAAATTTGATAACAACTATATTATATACCTAAAACAAAATTGATAGTATAATATAAAAGCGTAAATAGTCCAATATCGCTGTTTCGCTAAAACATGCATATTCGCGACTTAAACAGTACGTGTATATCACAATTAAATGAGCGCATGGAATTTAATTAAAATCCATGTGAGCTACGTTCATATTAAATAACATGACAAAATGTTATAAATGTAAATTAAATATAATCGACATAAACACATGACAGAATATAATAGTAAATCGTAACAAACAGATTAAAATTTTATTTAAAAACTTCCAAAGGGTTTTCAAAATTTAACATCAATTTCAGACAAGAATCTGACGTTATGAAATTAAATGTTGTAAACTATTGCAATTTGTAACAGAATTATTATGGCAAATTAATGCCGACTTAATGCCGTTATTTATATAACTTTTGAGCAACGCTACATTAATGACACTCGGAGTAATCTCCAAGCCATCAATTTGCCGCTAAATTTAGTAATTTGCAAGGAAGCGCTGTTAGCGGCAATTTCTTCGATCGAGAAAAGCTTTCTCCGAAACAATTACCGATAATATGACCGCCCATAGGGATCTCAACAATTTCTCTCGATGACAAGTCCTTCGATGTCAAAATTATCAGTTGTAAATCACAAAGTTCTTTTACAGACTTACAAAATAAAATACTTTGTTATTTTCTTTATTCCTCATATATTTTGAAAATAAAATTTTAAAAATAATAATAATAAAATAAATTTTAATTCAAATATATCTATATATTATTTTATATTTGTGTTACTTTATGTTGTTAATATTATATATTATTTCTCTCTTTTCCTTTTCTTTTACCTCTCTTTTTTTTTATTATAGATCGAGTTCCTCATACATATTCTGATGAATGATATAGCGTTTATAATCTTTGTTACATCATGTTTTCAATTGTTAATTGATGCGTTGGTTTGAATGATTTGCCAACCCTACACTTATTCTAATTCCCTTGCAGCTCTACACATGGTGCATTTTCCAGCAATAATTGTGAACGGATCAGAAGAAAATTACCAATACTTTCACCTATCTGTTTTGCATGGTGCGTACACATGATAGAAATTCCATCGTCCGATTATAATAACAATATTCAATCTTTCTTTAAAGACTTTGCTATCGATTGGCTGAAAAGTTAGCTTTCCAAGTAGTCTTGCTTTTTTGCAAAATTTTGAAAATTTATTGCTTTCAGCACAAAGACTGAAGCAGGAAGAGCTGTTAGTTCCAGCAAGCATGTATTTTATGAGTAACACAATGACTGGTAATAAATAAAAGACAAATGAAGAACCACAAAAGAGCCACAGACTGAGACAAGTCATTGTGTTGCATTCTATTGTACTTTGTGTGAAAATGTGAAAAAGGCATTACTGCTGCCCGTTTAGATCTTGAAGACGTCAGTTTAAAATGAAATTTATAACTAAAGTTTTAGAAAATTTTAAAAAGGTTTTCCTGGTAGTTTATAAAAATCAAACTTATCATTCGAATGTTGTCATGCCAATACGAATTCCCTTGAATCGGTGAAAGCGAGAACGCGGAGAAAGTTTGCGAATGGGTTAAAATGATCATGCCGCCGGTCATGACGAGAATTTAAGAACGAAAATTGCACCGCGCGAAATAAGAGAGAAAGAAACGTAATGGACAATCGATAGTAAAGATATGGATCAGATAACTTTTCGACATAATGACAGTTATAACGATCGCGATTTAAAGTAATCTTTTAATAAAGTAAATGCTTCTAATATGAGGCATCTTATGTGCTAAGACCCCGTTTCTCAGCTTGCAAGAGTTGAAATCTAATGACAACGAGCAGAACTATTACGCAATGATACAAAATTGAAATTAGTAAAGCTGTTAATGTTGAATAAATTGTTTATGCTTGACTGTGAAAGTTTTTAAGAATTTTGCATATTAAGTTTTTCGTAATATGTATTATAAATTAAAAAGGTTTTTCATTCACGTTATTTATTAAATTTAATTTTTAATAAATTATTTTAAAATAAGATGTATTATTACATTTAAATTTAACATGATATTAACAATACTTAAGGCTATATTTATATTATTGAATAAAACATTTCAACACATTTTTTCTGACGTAAGTATTTTATATGTGTTATATGTTTCTAATATGAGCGTTTCCGATTGCAATTTATCTTAAAATAAACGAAAGTATAACTTTATTTAATACATATTGATTTGTAGGTACAAATCGGTAATTTATCTATTAACTACAATTTTATAAACTGAAGCTATTACTTTATTTTAACTTTTCGTATTCTTAGTAAAAAAGAACGAAATGGGATATGACGAAAAAATAAACAGCAAAAAATACCTAATATGCGGTGGACTCACAAGTTTTGTGGGGTTATTGATGTTAATTTTATACGTTCTCCTTGTTTTAAAAGAAAAAAATAAAATATAAGTAATAGTGTGGCGTAAATAATGTATATTTATAATATTTTCGACAAAATAATAGCTTTATTAATATTAAGCTTAATTTATGATATTATTGTTGATAGCTAAATTATTGATTCGTATAAATCAATATATATTACACAAGTATTTTACATTCATTTATTCTAAGATAGACTGCAATCGGAAACGCTATTAAGAATGGGTCACCCGTACAGTCTCTGTAAAAAGTGATTGGAATTGAAAATGTGTCAATATTTATACTTTTCCTATAAAAAATAAATTATACATATGAAATTACTCGATCTATTAATATAAATATTTATATTTAACAATTTTATACTTTATTTTTATAACCAACATTTTTCATTTTTATAATACTCTCGATGAAAAATTTTAAATATGCCATGAATCTAATTTCAGGAAAATAAAATATGAGCGCAAAAAATATTTTTTAAACAATAATTAAATCAAAAATATTCAAAACAGCTAATATGTTAAATATTTAAAAATGTACAATACATAGTAAGATATAACTTCAACTAATTTCAGTAAAATTTATTTATTTATTTGTATGAAAAATTGACATAAATTACATCTTGAATACTTGATAAACTTGTTTAAAACAAAATGAAAATTTTCTCATCGTATCTTCAATATTTTCTCTTTGTCATACGTTATAATATCATACATTTTTAGACAACATATAGTCCAAAATTAAGATATATGGCGTCCTTTGCAAAAATATTTATAACATGTCTTTTAGACGTCTTTAAGAAGTTACATATCCTAATTTACTTTATGTTGTCTGAATTTCCATTAGAGCTTAAGTAAAAACACTAAAAACTACTTCTTATTGAAATAATTTTTAATCTAGGTAGAAAATCGCTAAACTTTGTTTATTACTTTTTAATGCAATATAGAACAATCTGTAATTTTTTCACAATTCCTCATTATTTAAAAAATTAAGTAATACTTCCTTAAAAATATTAAGAAGTGCGATGACCGATTTTGTTTTGCTTCGTCACGTGCTAATTATCGCCATTAAGGGAAATTGCCTTAATGACCACCATAACCGGAATCGATACACTCGCAGTCTCTCGCAACTAATTATTTTGGTATGGAAATGTATTGAATTCAAACGTGCCTGATACACGTTCGATCGCGCGCGACTGATCTCCATCACAATGTTAGTTTTCGCCAAATTAGGAGCAAATCCGACCTCTCGATGTGAATCGATATGCAAACGAGAGATCATTGTAAATTTCTACCGTTGAGGCTGCTTCCTACGTCGATCGTCGTGAAGATAATCGGAAGATCGACGGAACCGAAACCGTAGAAGGTTAAAATGCAGCAAACGCGAAAGCCGATAATATCTTTGTCGTTGATATTTCTCCTTAACCTTCTCCTTAAACTTCTGCGATTAAGTGGACGCTATAAACGCATGCAAATTCGCGTGCGACTCGTCGTGTTTGCGTCATTCCGCATAATCGAGACGACCGAAAACGCGAGATGTACGCTCTAATCGATACACGAGGGAGCGAAAATAGATCTCGGGACCGCCTTCTCTCCGCGGTCCCGAGTTTTCGCCTCGGAAAGGTGAATGGACCACTTCGAGTACAAGGTACAGTTGTGATGTAAGTTATGCTTGGCAGTCGATACCGAGCTGAATCGTATTCAGCCAATATATGCAAATCTCTCACGATTCGAAATAAAATTTTATATTTTCGGCCGGATTAGCAATGCATGTCGTCATCACAGCGAGAAACGAGGGTATGCTTAAATACAATTGATACATGCAAACAAGAGCGTACGACGAAGGCCTTTCGTGACGATTGTAATATTTGGGCTATCGATCGCAAGTAAAATGCGAGTTTACTTTAGTTAACGAATCGCAGACACGCTCGACTAACAGTAAAATAATTGAGAACAATAATCCGTTTGATGATATTACGGCAAAAATAGTCGTTAAACTGAACAAAAATGTGTAAAGCCTGAAAAACTAGATCAGCGCTCAATTTAGCACTCAAAGTAAATGTATGCATCTAAAGTATCCAAATCTATAAAATATTTAATTTTACAATTTTTTTATAAAAGTCTTTATTACTAAAATTTTGCAATATTCATTTGTCTTATATCTAATTTTATTAATCTTTAAATAATAAAAATAATGAGAAGGACTTATTCTTTTTAATATTTGCCAAACAATATTGAAAATTAACTGAGGACACCCGTATGGAATTCGAGAGATCCAGGTTCGAACCCTGGCTGAGATGTTATTTTGTCGCAATAAAATACTTTACAATTTTTCTGGGGAGGGAGAATATTATATACGCTTCTAAAAGCATTAATATTACTATTCTGGCTTTATGACTGTATTTCAAGTCTGACAAATATGTGGCGCGCAGTTTGAGTTGGAAATAAAAAAAAATTAAAAATTATTATTTGCACCAAAAACTACTGTGACTGACATAAGCCTTCTATTTTTGTGTAAAAATTACCTATTAATGCAAATCATAAGTCGGATAATCGATTCGTACCATGCCAGGTACCAACGCATTTTTCATTCGAGCAAAATAATAAATATGGTAGAAATGCGTTTCGATTATATAAACTGATAAATGTGATTTCTTTCCATGTAGAAGCGATTTTTTCTCATTCAAATCATTTTTCGAAAATAGTATGCACATCTCGAAGTAAATAGCGACAACTCGCAATTTTCTTTTATCTTTCTTTTACAAGAGGTTCATCGAATCATCTTTATCTCATACGGATTGCCAATTTACCTAATTAATTCGCATCGCAAAATAGTACGCGACACGCGGTAGAAATAAAAAATCGCAAATGAAGTTTACATGTTGGTGCAGATAAAACGAATGATTGCGAATGTGTGACTAAGGCCTGCAAAAATCCATAACAAGCTACACATCAGGTTACTAAAATATCCTTCAAGGATATCAAGACAACTACAGTATGAAAATTAAATGTTTGGAAAAAAAAACAGAATTAATTAAATTTCATTAAGGATGTTCGGCTGTATAGTTAATTACAAGCTTCTTAAGTTTATTCTTTTCATTAATCAACAGCAAAAAATTTTAGCCCTGAAATCAGAAAAAGGATAATAAAAAATTTGGCTTATAATAACTTATGCAACGATAATTCTTTGCATATTGCGTATTATGGTGGATATAATTAAAATGCAAAGATGTAATTTTGACAAAATTAATTATGATATAGATGGACGAAAAGAACGATTTTACTGAAATATCTAATTTAGCTAGATACAGATCAGAAAATAATCTTTTTCCATTAAAATAATTATGCAAGACACTCACGATGAGCAATGCTCCAAGAAATTTTGATATTCTAGCAATGAGCTTGAATAATCTACATAATTATTTCGATAGTCTAACAATATTTTCAGATCTGTATATAGCTGAACTTTTAGATATTTTATCAAAACCGTTCTCTGTATGAGATTAATACATAATACCAATTGAGCTTTTATTTTTCAAGGATAAAGAAACATTTTCACTGATTAATATTTCTTTATAATATTAATAACTTGCCTATTTTTTAATTTGAGCAAAAATTATACTTATTAACAGTAAAATGTACATATAAAAGTCTTGCCTTTGTGAAAACAAATATCTACTTTAGGTTACCTTTCTCATTCTCAAGAAGACTGAAAAGATCACAAATTAAGTTGAACGAGATTCAACGAGAAATACTTCGAATGAAAAGAAAGATGAGTTTTCAAAGATAATTGAAGTTCCAGAGGATCATTGGAACGAATTCGAAATTTCTTCCATCCATGCAATATGTACAAATGTTGAAACTGCGAAGAAACGGGGCGAAGCACCGGCGGGGGAGTGACTGCTACATTTTATGCAAGATCGCACTTCTCTCGCGAAGGATTTTTCTTTCTCTCGAAGTTTCGAAGAAGCACGGACATCGAGAATGCAGTTAACTGCAGAAAAGGGCGCATCCTTCGCGCAATAGGATTCAATTTGAAATTCTAATTCGCCCCGGCGTCGTTCCGATAGAATTTTAAGCGAGAAAACTCGCGGCGAGATGACTCGCGGCGCGAGAAGATTGCAGTCGGGAGATAAATAAGTAAGTAGATGCTAAGCAAGAGAAGAGCTTAGAATCCAAAGCAGATCTAAGATTCGTAAACAGAAAATTACATTTATCCGGATCGTATTGGGGCAATAGACGTGATAATAAAGGGCGAGTGTAAAGACTAGGAGAGGAAGGGAGGAAACATCACGATAAAGATAGTGATTTTTGCAGACAGGGATTGATGTAATGTAATTCCACAGTCTCGAATGAAAAGGGGGTAATAATGGAAATGCGCGCGTATAAATCGATGCATCCCTTTTACCGTTAATAATGTATTGTACATCCACCCCCGACTGGGGGAGGCTGAGAAACGACGGCGAGCCCGAGTGGGTGGGAAAAGCGGGAAGAAAAGGGTGCCCTCCCCATGTACAATCCTCCCCGCTACGTCGCCATAAATCGCGTATATCGCGCGGATAGAATCAAAACTATTTGCGTGGCGCGAGAACGGTCGACAAGGACGCTCCTCGCTTTAATGGAGATTTAAATCACCGAACGGAATTTCACGCGTTTGTCGCCGCGCGTCTCCATATAGAACTCGAAATGTCACTCTAATGGATGGATGGGAAAAGCGACCGAGGGAGAAAGAACGCGATTATTCGAACCCATCGATCCTCGCGCATATTGCGAGAGGGGAAAAAAAGAATTTTCGTTTTGCAATCGCGCCGAAAACGAACGAACGAACGAACGAACGAGCGAGCGAGCGAACGTGCCGCGCGGTGGAGAACGAATAAAAAACCGATTCGCCTGTTCGCAATCGATTTCGAGCAGGTGCACTTTGGCAGCCGAACGCGTCGCGCTTACTGCCTCCCGATGCATTCCACGATGCGATCGTAAATACAGACGATTATCGGACGGCGAATTGGAATTTTTCCGAGAATATCGCTCTTCTGCGGGGAATAGCAAAAATATATTACGAATTCAATGAACGTCAAATTGATGATCAATATTCAAATTAAAGCAAAGATATAAATTTTAAAAGAGATAAATGTATTGCAGAAATGATGTAAAAACAGCTGTAAATGTGTCGTGTTCGCTAATCGATATAAATAGCGTGTATTAATATTACCTAATTCGATACGATTAAATTAGTTAACGCAGAGTAAACATTAAAAAAAAATTTTTTGCGTTTGCTCATTAAATCGTCGTAATCAACATTACCATTCATTACTTTTTCAATATTTATCCTTTCTCTGGTTTTATTAAATTACATTTCGATATTTTATACGATGACATTGAAGATGCAGATCTGGTATAGGTCGAAACGTTATTATTTAAACAATTAAAATTAAACGAAAATTTAGACTCTTGAAACTAAAATTCAAAGATATTAAGGAAGGTGTGTTTATAAGTCAAGCTTGTTTTTCGAACTATAATATAATTATTACACTGAGAAAAAAAGTTATTAACTTGACTAAATGTTTTAGCTTGAATAAATTTCTTCAGTTCAAGTATTTATGTATTTACATTAAATATACATACATGTAATTAAGTTAAATATATAAATACTTAAATTGAAATTCAAGTATTTTATGTATTCAACTTAAATACATAAATACTTAAACTGAAAAAATTTAATCCAGTTGAAAAATTTAGTCAAGTTAACTCAATGTAGTTATTACTTAGATTAATGTCATAATATGTTTAGAAAACCTAGTTTGGCTCAAAAACCCATTATTGTTTATTTGATTTATAATCTGTTGAACCTTGATAACCACCTTGTTATTATTATCTTAATATATACACTAGTCTATTTATTATAGATACTGTATAGAATATACATGTTTTAAAATCACAGAATGTCGTTTGTACGATAAATTGAAAAGAGTTCCTATTTGACAAAGATATCGAGAAGATATCATTCATAGCAGCTTATCAATCTATAAACAGTTTTGTGTACGTGGAAAATTTTTGTTAAATCTAAATACGTATACTGCATCTTCAAAATAGCCCATTCAAACGTTTATGTTAATTTAACAAAAAATGATTATGTATTAGAAAGTAACGTAAAAAATTATTATTATGTAAAAAATTAACATAAAAAATGTAATATCACTAAAAAAAAATGTTTAATTTTAGATATTAAAATGTTTCATTTCTGTCTCCGTTTTTTAAAAACTTAAAAACTTGATTTAAGATTTCAGCTTTAAAAGTTTAAATACTTAAAAATGATTTAAACGGCGTTTTAAATCCAAACACCGTTCAAATAATTTTTAAATATTTAAAAAACGGAAACAGAAATAAAACATTTTAATAGCTTAAAATTAAACACTTCTTTTTTAATAATTTCAACATAATTTGAAAACAGATTGTGAAAATCTTTTCTCAGAAAATTAACATTTATAATATAATACGTATTTTATTCATTTACTTTATTTACGTTTCAAAACTGCAGTCTTTTTATGTTATTTGTTTATGTACTCATAAATTATGTTGTTTTGACATTAAGTTGAATCAGTTTAACACGAAATATTCAAATAACACAATCATATTATGCTAAAATTAACGCTGCAAGCGAAAAATTTTAACAAGAATCGATTTTAATATAAATGCAAAATATTTTTTACGATGCATATGTTTTCATAATACTGAGAAAAAAGATGATTGCAATTACCATAATTTAACTATATTTCATAATCATTTACAGTGCCAACTATGTATTTATAGCTTACATTTATATGTTTTCATCATACAAATTATATAGTTTTTAGTTATTATTATTACATAAATAGTAAGCAAATGTTGAAAAAATTGTTATATTCCCTCTAATTGCATTTATTACATAAATATGTTTATTTCATTTTATTTTTAGTATCAATGTCTTTATATTTGAAAAAATTTTTTTTTATAGTTGATAGAACTATAAAGGTTATTATTACAAACATTATAGCAGTAATAACCATAAAAATGGAGCTAAATACTTTTCCTCAGTGATTATGTCTCAAATACGAAAACTCCGAAAATCCATATAAAATCTATTTCTAACTTTGTACTCATAGTTATTTTGTTTTATTATAGTTTTTATTATTACTTTAGTTATTATTACTACGTTAATAGTAAGCGAATGTTGAAAAAAAATGTTACATTCACCATAATTGTGATTGTATTTACTACACAGAAATGTTCATGTTTCCCATCAATATTTTAATATTTTACTATATTAATATTTGAAAAATTATTATAATTAGGAGTAAAATTTTTTCATAGTTGGTAAAACTATAAGGATATTATTACAAACATTATAGCAGTACTAATTATAAAAATAAAGCTCTTGTAATTATTTTGCCACGCAATCATAGTCACTAATCCTAAACACTTTTTTCTTTAGTAATTATGAAATATGAAGACCCCGGAAATCCGCATAAAATCTCTCTCCAATCGCGATTTAACCGCAAGTTACAATCGCTTGAACATTCCTTCGGCGAGAAGGACGCAATTTCGAGTGAATCGCGAGAGGAACACCCGGTACTTGGCGACACTGCCAAACAGCATCGCCCTTTACTCCGGAGCGATTTAAATGCGCCTCGATGTCGTGCGTTTAAAGCGAGAGACACGTTCGCGGAAAACGCACGGCACGTCTGAAATCTAAAAGTTCGCGCGCGTACGAGCGAACGAGCGAGCGAGCAAGCGAGGACGCCAACGGCGAACGCTGCTGATTTACGCGTGTTACACCGGTGTGGTATTGTTACGTACCTCCGACAGGGCGTCCTCCATCATATCGCTCGTGTCTCTCATGACTCCCGATGGAAACTAGCACCGACAACAATCACTCAACGCCCACGTTCTCCACGCCGTTCCTTTACGCGCGGCTCTCCTTTTCCCTCTATTTGTCTCCTTACTTTCCTCTCTTGCTCCGTTTCGCCGATGCGCGCGCGCGCACGCGCTCCTTCTCTCTCTCTCTCTCTCTCTGTCGCTCTCTCCTCTCCTCTCGGAGGAACGCAGGGCCCGCGGGTGTCGCGCTACGCGAGAACAGGAAGGCACACGATGACAAGTGCTCGCGACCAGCGTTTACTCCAACAACAGCAGCAGTAGCAGCAGCACCGAGGAGGAATTCCAAGTGACGTCACGACACGCAACACATTTCCTCCATTGCCAGCGGGCGGGCGGGCGATCTCTCGCGCGTTCACCGCCGCTCGGCTAGCGTGCCGCTACTACTACCGCACGGCTTTTGACGGATCGATCGTATCGCGACGTGTCGCTCTCCTGGGACCGCTCGCGCCTCCTGCCCTACCGCACCGCCGTCACCGAC
>QKQZ01045102.1:0-17255 GCA_003595255.1 Solenopsis fugax | reverse complement strand
TATATATAATTATATCGCAGTAAAGACAAAGGCATATATTTATTTTTAATACATGTATTTCGTCATATAAAAAAGTACATAAAATTACTTGAGAGAGAACATCTCTCTAGTCAATTATCTTAGGTTATCTTGTATATTCAATTTTAATACGGAATGCATGTATGTGATACATATTTAATTATTCTTTTTTTTTTTATGTATTTCAAGTCAAATATTTTTTACATTCTTATCTTATAGAAGCTAAGAGATTAGATCTTCTATCCGTATTCTGAAATATTGCCCGGATCAATTGTTTGACCTGTGGAGCAGTAAATTCCTGTGCCAACGGCCCTTTCCCATTTCCCCATCTAACTTCAATTTCTTTCAGTGATGCACCAAGTAACTTGATTAATTCCAAAAACTTTCCCCATTTACGTACATGCTGTTGAATCTGTTGATCCTATAAAATAAAAATGCCAATTAATAGATATCTGTGCCTCAATAAACGTAATAATGTTCTTGTGGCTTAACTTTTACAGGAACCAGTTGGAATGCTACTATCTCAAACAACTCTATCATACCAAATGTATGACATTAAATGCAATAAAAATTTGTTATATTAAATTTCTCGTATATAAATATATATTTATACTTCTTATCTTTTTGTATTATTTTTCGCGATATAAACTTACAGGAAAAATCTGCGGCGTTCGTTTTACCACCATATTAAATAAAGTCGTCAGTTCTGACGCGACATCGATTGGAATATCTTCAGCAGATACAACTTTCGTTACCAAATCGTCAATCATGGAATTCGTTATACAACCTATGAAGTGTCAAAAACTTAAAAATATGTTAAAATGTAACAATGAAGTGAAAAGAATATGAGGAATAGAAAAACTAACCGACAGCTTTACAATAGATATTTATAGGCAACACATCCAGCCAAACGGTCTTCAATAACTCCAATTGTCTGATACATTGTCTTAACGCACGCTCGGTGCTAGGGTGTAGCCGAGGCGCCTGGCTCAATCCTGAGAAACCTAATTATAAACATTAAACACATTAGCTAAATTTACTAAAATTTTCTTGATATTAATATTAATAAATTAGAAACCAGAATCCTTGATGATATCGAAGATGATATTTCTTTGATATTTCATGTGATCTAGGAAGCATTGCGAGCCAACGTCCCGGAGTATCGTGACCTGATCCGCGAATGTCAAGTTTAATTTTTGTACAATTTTCGAGAATCTATCTCTGTATTCGTGCGCCAATATAAGCAGATGGTGGGCAAGATACATACAATTATTATGAAACAGAGCTAAACATAATTATGATAATTAAGTAATAGTCATTTTATTCTAAAATTAGTTCGTTTCTATTATGTATCATTCTTACCAACTTGTTGCGGTATTGTTTCCAAGAATTTTTTATGATGTTCGGGTACCAAACCGGCGTACATTTCGAATACATTTCTACACGTATAAAATAATCTAATAGCACAAGCATCCGAACTGTCACATGCTTCGTTCAATATTGTTCTCGCTAATTCTAACGTTTCTTGTGCGTTTTTGCTAAAATGTAATTGATAATGTTTATATTATCAAGATTATATAGCAAAGTTATCAAAATTTGAATTCATAAAGTTCGTACATGTTAAATTAATTACTTATTAATCGAATAATATACCTTATTTGACATTTTGGTAGATGAAATGACATATCACTTAACTTCTTTTCAACAGATAATTCGCAGTCATTCTCGAACGCTTTGTTTATAAGTTTAGGCGGTTCCTACAGCACAACAGACGAATTGAAAATCAAACGCTCCATTATAAACTCTACGTACATTATTTTAATACAATAGTTAAATGAATACCTGCGACTCGTATCGAACAGAATCGTGCAGGTCCTTTTTCATTATATTTCTAGCTTTAGCTAGTAAATCTTGACATATCCTATTAATGAAGAGTTTGTCAATATTGTCCGTGTATTCTGATAAAAAGAGCTGGTCCTTAGAAAGGAATCCTAAAATTTTACACCATTTAATGCTTTGTACTATAAGATAAATACATATTTTACAAATAGTTAAGCATAAATACCAATTTCTGCCAAGTAATTTTGAAACTCGTTTATTGTCTCGACCACAGGCTCGAAGTTCTTTAGATCTGCATTTGAAGTCGGAATGGTATGAGAGATACAATCCGCTATCAAAGGCCGCGACAATTGTTCCAGCAAATGTGGCTGTAATCTCCTCAGAAAGATCTCATTATCCACGACTATCAGATTTAAATGTTGATGGAGGAACTTGAAGAGTAGCTTCAAGTTGTACAACACACCTTTGTAACATGGCAATTTTTTCTTCTCTAGTATCTCAACAGTGAATACTCTCTCCTTGACAACATACACAGAACAGTGATCATACATGATAGGTTTGATTATATAGTCCATCAGTTTTGTGGAAAATACTTCTAACTCGTTTTCGAGATGATCCATAATGTGCAATCCTTGCATTAATTCCTGTACGTCGTCATATTCGCTTTTAATAGTAACATAGTTAATTGTCTTGTTCTCCTTCACGTCGCTGCTCCAGCAGATTCGTTCATGCAAAAGGCTGGAAGCCTCCATTAAGCATGAGCGAGAGAGATTGCAATATTCATCCATGATCGCTGTGTATATTTCAAGATCATGCAGAAAACTATTAGGATTATGCAGCAGGGATTGCATTTCTTGCAGAGTTTTAGCAGTCTCGACGTACTGCTTTTCTTCTTGCATCTGTTTTATAGATTTTATACACTTGTGTAGACTTATCAGCTGATCAGATAGTTGCAGACTGATGTTGGACTCTTTCAATGCTTGGGAGAGTGTCTTCAACTCCTTCGTTGAACCAGACAACTCTATTTTGATCTATACAATAAATAAATGTAAATAATGTTATTAAACATATGTTTTATCATGTTCAGCATGATACAACGTACTTGGTCATTTATTCTGCTCTGCAAAATACCTATCTCTTCCAGTAACTGCTCCGTCTTTTTAACCAAGTGCACATCTCTTGTCAACTTCGCGCTGAACTCGACATAATTATCGTCCATGAAATCTTTAACTTCATATTCTAATTTCGTTATTTCTTTCTGTATCTCGGCAATACTTTTATGGAGATTCACTTTTTCAAGTTTACCTATGCAATAAAAAATATTGCTCAGTTACATCTTTTGTTAGAAATTTTATGTATAATTAATTCCAATACATTCTGCAAAGATTACAGTTTTTGACCGCAAAAAATCTATTTTTATAAAAAAAACCCGGAGTGTTGCATACAATACAAATGATTGTCCATAATTCAAACGTGGCAGTTTGTAAATATTACCTGCCGTAGCCAATACATCCGCTACGAACGAGGTCATATTGCACGAGGAACTTAATGCGGAATGCGAAAGGTTCAAATTCCGACCTTTCTTCGTTAATCGTACGAGTGTACGCTCGAAAACGCACACTTCTGAAATTACCCCGGACCGACGACCATAACCTTAACGGGCCGCATCAGATTTTCGCGGGAAATCTCGTGCGATCGTAGTCGTCAGTTTCTAATCCTATTGTCGATTTTACGGATCAGCTAAAAGTGAAAATCGGCTAAAAAGAATTTGAGCGTTTTTTTTTGCTACATACAATACGTATGTACGACAGGATTAATCTGCCGGTTAGGTTTCGCACAAATACAAGCGAAAAATTGATAGGGTCCTATTGTCTTATATAAACTGATATAAATTTGTGAAAAATTTTACTTTACTTTAATTTTTATTTTTATTATATGCACCAATAGTCAAAATAATTGTTGCATATGGTGGACTGTTATAAAGACAAATAAAAAAAGGAATGGCATATATGTATATATGTATATAATTTTTTACAATAAATAGCAATAGAAAAATGTTTATCAAATGATCAAAGATTCATATAATCAGCTTCTCGAGATTGAACCTACAGGTGGCGCTACCGTGGTACAAATGTACGAAATAGTACGAGTGTCCTAAGCTAGACGCTTGACAGTCCTCAGACGCCTCATGCCTCAGACCATCTGATCGATTGGCGGCCCAACGAACCTAACCTGGTGTGACCTGGTGCGCCGCTACGATGTTGGTCCGCTCATNCCTCAGACCATCTGATCGATTGGCGGCCCAACGAACCTAACCTGGTGTGACCTGGTGCGCCGCTACGATGTTGGTCCGCTCATCGGCGGACCAGTTTCGCGAGCTCGCGTGGATTGTCGCGCGCGATCGTTCCTCGGAACGCGAATCGCGCGGCCACGTCGTCGACGCCGCGTCCAGAAAAGTTCGAAGGAGACGCGTCGAGAGGATCGCCCGCGCCGGCCGAAATTTCCAATTGGCGCGTTAACCTTATCATCGCGGTGTCACGCACACATTATGACGTATACTGCAGTCGGAAGCTTAATATGATGAGCAAGCTTAGATTAGGGTCAGAGTATATCCCGTTAACGGAGGACGACATGTCGAAGGCTCGTCTCGTCGTGCCGTTCTCCCGAGTGGCGTGGTTCACCGTCTTCCTGCCGTTTCTGGCATTCGTCTTCTGCGTCGCCTGGTCGATCCTGTACAATTTCGAGCATTCCACCTCTACTCATTGCCAGGTATGGCTGTCAATCGGCCCCGCGCGAGATAATAACTGTGTTTTCTGTAGAGACGCAGGCCGGATTGTCTTGCATAATTCTGAGCGAACGGTGGCGCTTACGATAGATTTCCGGAGGAATGTGTCTTGGAAAAAAGATTTAATTACATGATTCAGCATATTTCTCGAACTGACGATGCTTCCATATGAAAAGTTATAAAACTTACAATGACTTCATAAGTTATAAAGATTCCTTGATCTAAGAGAAATCTAACATCCTTTTTTTTCTTTTTTACATGTAACTTCTAGGTGTACAATTTTTTACCGTCTGTCTCGGCGGCCATAGGTCATTATAGACCGCAGAGAGATGTCTGGAAGACCTCTATAGCATTGCAAGCGATGGTGAGAACCTTGGTGTTCATGTTGTACTATCGTTATTACAAGGAGTACGTTTACAAGTGGGCGCAGTATCTGAGTAATATTGCGCTCGTTATGTACGCCATTGAGAATACCTCTCTGGTGACACTGAGTTTTTGGACTTCCGATGAGAATTATGGTATGCAAATGCATGAAAATTTGCACAAATTTGCATATTAATATCAGATCTAGTGCGCAATATGATATGATTAATTCACTATGTTTCTTTTCTTACAGCGTTCCACAAGATGTCTTTTATAACTTTTTTGATAACGTCATTTATACACATGTTCTTAGCGTATTATATTATGAAGAGCTGCTTGAATGTCGCAAAAGACTTGAACGATGCTTCCTTAAAATGGAAACGGAGATCGATGATGTTGAATGTGTTATCTATATTAATAGCATGTTATTTCTTTTATAGACATAATAAGTATTGTGAACCTTTAGGTAAGATATCGATCGATATTGTCATTGTTATAGCTGCGTTCCGTTGTATTAACATTACTATAGAGTTTCTGTATTGGCAGTTTCCACCTAGAACATGCTGACATTTCAACTGTTTTTGTTTGAATACAATTAGCTTTAGACTTAATTTCTGATGCACTAATGACTAAACAGTAATCTTTTTCTATACAATTTAGATTATGTTCATATTATAAATGAAAATAATTATCACCTGTTAAACGTAAAATATTTTGAAAAGTTGATGACATTGACATTTTACATATTCGTACTTAGCTTTTTACAGAGAATATCGGACTGTGTCACACTTTGTGTTGGATACAAAGTTACAATGTGTCATCTATGTACTTGTTGGAAAACAGCCAGTGAATTTTGGAACGCCGCTTAGCAGTGTTTTTCTTGTTATCTTAGAAAGTCGCTATATAATTTCAGTGTATTCAATGTTCGCTCTGAGCGAGTATGGAGTTGTGCTCTCAAACATGGGATACCATCTAACAGCTGCATTGGACTTTGCTACTACGCGTCTAATGATATCAGGAAACAGATTTAGAATTATTTAATTTTTTTAAATTGCAGTTTTACGTGCACATAATTGTTGCATATATTTCAACTTTATTGTATATTACTGTACATATTATTCGTATCTGAAATCTTTATGTATTATATCCTTGTATTAGAAAATAATTTTATTAGATAATTTATATAAAAATATAAGTTGTGGCTTCTGACACGTATTACAGATATTAATGGCAGGTATATTTATTTGTAGCAGCATATTTTTTCAAAGGCACTTTAATTTAAAAATTAAGTGCATAGAATTTTGTATAAATGATTCTCTTTTTTCCATTATCTTGTCGCAAGTTATTTCATATTAATGTATATAAATCGATATAATATATAAATATATATTTTTCAAGATAATAAATGACTTAATATAAAAATTATACGGTATGTAGAAAATATTTGTATTTTCTTTGCGAATCTTCTTTTTAAATGCCCATTCTGTCTCATATTTTACATTTGAGCGATTAGATGTACTTCGTATATTATAATTTGAAATCGTAGTCAAGTTTATCGGCAATAAATTTCGCTATCGCCATAGCACTGGTTGCAGCTGGTGACGGTGCGTTTCGACAGTGCAACACTCTGCTTCCGATCGTACCGGTGCCTGAGTCGAAAACGAAGTCATCGACTAGTTTGCCGTCTTTATCCAATGCTTGTGCTCTTACGCCCGCTGGTCCTCTATTAACGATTATGAAAGAGAATTTTACGAGAATACATACGAGGCAAATAGTACTGACCTTTTTACATCTTTGTACGTAACTTCGGGAATAAACTTCTGAAGGTCCTTCACAGCCAACGGATAGAAAATTGATTTTATCACCTCCATGCAGCCTGGCAGAAAGTATCGAAAGCATAGTTTGTATAAACCAGGGAATTTTGCCATTTCTATGCAGTCTCTTATGTTTATATCGGACCAACTAAAAAAGAAACGATTTTAAATAACATCATGAATACATCTATATCTTCTAAATACTTTTATACTATAAGAGTAAATAGATATTTAGATCTCTTGCGATGCTTGCAAATGTTATTCAATCTCGTGTAAATTTAAACATTTTTGTAATAATCAATACCTGTAGCCTTCTCTAGCGAATGCGAGAACAGCATTGGGACCCAGCCAGATATCGCCGTTCACTCTAGGTGTAAAATGCACGCCCAAGAACGGGAATCTGGGATCGGGCACCGGATACACATTGGTCGTGCAAAGATGCTTTTTGCTATCGCTTAGCAGAAGATACTCGCCGCGAAACGGTACTATCCTCGGACTTAAATCACACCCGGTCATCACCGCCAGTCGATCTGAATGCAGGCCAGCACACGTCAGCACGTATTTCGTTGGTATGCACTTCAAAAGAAAAATTGATAAATAATTTAGTAATTAACGCCCAAGAAAATATGGCTCAAAAATAAAATCTTACTCGACTTTTTGAATGAACAGATATGGGGGCTAGTTGACCTTTTCCTTTCGACTCCGCCATCTCTGTGAATCCGGTTACTTCGAAATTAAGAAAAATCTCGCCTCCCATTTTCCGAAAGTCTTCGGCAAAAGATTTACACACGACCGCCCAATCCACTATGCCAGTCCATGGTGACCATATAGCTTTTTCTCCCTAGAAACAAGATAATTTTGATTATTCACTTTTCATCACTCATGTATTATTTACAGAATCCTAAAAGATCGCACTTTTTATATACAATTACAGATTATAGATTCTTCATCTAACATATTGAAAATAAAATCAAAATATAAAAGACAATATGGCGCAACATGTTTAAATAAAATGTTTTGTTTTAAAAAATTTATTTAGATATCTATCAGATATGTGCAAGTCAATTTCTAGAGACATTAATATCGCAAATTTTTTACGCAATTTCTACATTCAACCTAGAGACATTAACATCGCAAATTTTTTACGCAATTTCTACATTAACTTCTGTCTTTGTTATACCTTGCATTTGGGTTCGTATTTTGAAATGCAATCTTTCTCAACAATCTGTAAATCAGGCACTTTGTTTTTCGTTCCTCTGTCGAAGAGATCGTCTATCCTCTTGACTTGAGTCGGATTCTGAGCGACAATCAGCTTGCCGACTTTCTTATGAGGTATGTTGTTCTTGCAAAAGTATTCGTACGATAGTTTCAAGCCTTCCACACAAAGTTTTGCCTACAAACAATCGCTGTTGAATCAGGGATTTTAACGTTTTAATTGTGGAATATAAAAAAATACATAAAAATCAATCCTAGAAATATTGTAATCAATTTCTGATTAAGTTTCTGTAGTAAATTAAACATTTTTTTTTTTTAGAGATTGAACATGAAGCATATACTTCTTGTGCCCATATAAGGGAGCGGCCGGTTTATACCTTGACTAGACGATGAAGGTCATTAACTTATTTCTTTTTAATCTTGCTATTAAGCTTATCACAAATTCGATGATATTGAGTTATTAAAAGCTGCATGCACGAAGTTACATGTTCATTTCAGTTTACCTTCATGCTTCCAGGAGTGTAATAAATGCCGGCGTGCACCACACCACTGTTGTGGCCCGTTTGATGTCTAGCTAGAGCATTCTCCTTCTCTACAATGGCCATTTTCATATTCGGATGCCGCATGATCATCTCGCGGGCGGTCGCACAGCCGACGATGCCACCGCCCACGATCACCAAGTCGTATATGGTACATGTGCTGAAAATTTCGACCACCTGAATCATTCCTTCTTATAATAAAGAAGAGCGATCTCGTGGGGTATTTTAAGCGAATGCGGAATATCAGATTCAGCATTGAGTATTTTTTAAATGAAAATTTTGGAAATTATTACATTCCCGATGAGCGATACTTTGTGATAGAAATAATAAACGGAAATAATAGAGATTAAAGAAATAGAGTCAATAGTTTGACGGAGAATATTCTTAGTGATTGTTATATGGGAAATAGGATTGTCATAATGGGAAAGTCTGCACGCGACGGGGATGTAATCCGTACATGTAAAGATATACATTCCCGTCAAACTTTCGCAACGTTGAGTAACAAGCTGCAGTTTCGCGAAGTACGTGAGATGTTTATTAATCCGCGGCTAAAGAGCTTATTATCAGGCGTTCGCGGGAGGTTTGAACAAGAACTTAGCAGTTCTGCGCCTGGATTAAATGGCGCTCGTTATTAAACGCTGTCATTCCGCGGGACTTTGGGGGATGGCAGTACGCTTCAGGATTTCATGGTGTAAATCCTGCAAAAGGATCGATACCTTGTGGAAGTCTGATGAGATAAACAATTCAGCCGCTGTGCAGTCCTTTGGGTTAGAGACGTTATCACACTTGATCGCATTGCGTCGGATTCCTTGTCACCTCAAATTTGGACCGCACGCTTTCTATACAGAAACATTACGATAAGAATTGAACGATTAGTTTCCTATATTTTCCGATCTTAGTCAGATAATTGCATATATTTTAAAAATGTAGGTGTCATTTCTCGACGACTGACGTTCAATTTCACGTGTTCTCTCATCTGGTTCTCTCACTCCCTTTGCCCCTTCTCTCTCGTTTATCGACGATGCGATAATCAAGTTTTCGATAAATCGAATTTTTTATTTTCATATTTCAGCAAGTATTACAAGGTTAATTAGTGACTTTATTTCTAAGTGATAAGCTCAAACGAGCAATTTAAAGAGAATTTATAAATTTATTATTACGCTCTCTCTTTTGCATTTCTATCTCTTAAATACTTTAGTAATAATGAAACAATGCCAATAGAGCCAATTCGGATGGTAGCTTGCATGTACTACATCTATTTATTATAATTTGCTTAAATATAATTCTCAACGCATATCAATAAATGTTTCAATCCAATTTCGGATTCTTTTCAATATAATATAAAACAATAAATTGTATTCAAATCTTCCAAACATACATAAAATTGTTGCTGAATAGCAGAATAACTAAAGAGAGACGCATAGTCGAAACAATATATCAGTCTTCATAAAATTCTGAAAAGATTACAATTGAATGGAAAAATCAACGTAGATCAACTAGTCATTCTGTGATAAGATAAAATTCGAGTGTATTCGAGTGCTGTACAAAATTAATTATGTCTCTGATGCACCTAATAAATTAGTAATAATCTTAAATGATTTAAATTTACATAGGTGCAGTATATTCAGAACGAGATGTTAATTAGTCGCAAGACGATGATCTTGTGAAATTAGACTGTAGTGTTTGACTTTTAAAGAAAGTTATGCATCAGGATTTTATAAACAAATTGGTATACAAAGGTTCAAGCAAGTTAGTATCTTTTTGTTTAATCTCTATTTCTGTTTATGAATATAAATAATTTCTGAGATCTATCTTTTAGTCAACGTTTTTTTTCTTATCTAAAATCTTAAGATATTACCCCAATTAAAATTATGTGTCGTATTCATTCTATACTTTGTAATTACTAAGAGCTTCTTTTCTATTGATATAATTTTTGTGTTTTTAAATTCTAATTTTAAGGCATCTATTAGTCTATCCCACATACGACGCATCACAATTATTGCAATTTATCCTATATATACTCAGAAATTAAATTTGTTAAAAAACTAAAATATTAGGTCCGATACATTCAACTAAATATTGGATTGATTGGGATAACAATTTAGTTGCACTATAAAAGATATAGTTCAGTCAACTTTTCATAAAAATTTTTTTATCAAGAATTAACTAATTCAATTAACCAACTCAATATATTTAGTTGAACGTAGCGGACTAAATATTTTAATTTATCGACAAATTTTTTATCATTGTATAATATTTGTTCAGTCAAGGATAGGAAATTTCTTTTTCTGAAACTTGATAAGTTTGCTCAATTTATTCACGCAAGTGAATCCTATACGGATTGTTCTCAAAAATTTTTTATATCGATTTACGCGAATTATAATAAATTGATGTACAAGCTACTGTCCAAAGATTCTTATTGATATTGCTTCATTATTATTAGATTTATCCATCAAAGTCTGACAAATTTTTGTTTAATGTTAACTATTTTAATCATCTATACATTAATCACGAAAATTGATAATACAAATGCAACATGCATCGTGCATTTGCATAAAGTTCATTTTGGAGCGAATTACTTCAAGGTGACATATTCCAAAAGACATACGTAAGGAAAGATTTCTGGTTTATCTCTTTTCTCTTTTTCACAAACACACGGAAAAAGGAAATTAATTGCAATTAATAGTTACAGCAGCAAAAATTTGTGTATGATGGCTACATTTTAATTCTCTGTATACAACTGAAATTTAAATATTACGTACAGATTCTGTTAAAATACAACTAATTTTTTTCTGCACACTGTTTCATTCATCCCACGTATGGACCACGCGAGTCGAGTGATGTTGCGTAACGAACACAAATGCAAAAATATATACAATATTTACAACGCTTTCTAATAATTAACCCACTTGCACATAAAATGAGAGTCTTACATTCAGGAAAGATGCGTTATCAGCGTTATCATAAACGTATAAAAAAAGAGAAAGAAATGGAGAAAGAATGAGACGACAGAATTAACGAACGCACTCGCATATTATGGCGCGGCGTTAGTTTCGGAGCACAACGCGAAATTATGTCATCGAGATATGTTATCACACATGTACACTGTGCGACGCGAAATTACGCGAGCAATACACCTCGCGATGCGAAATCACGCGAGCGATGCACCTCGCGACGTAGCCTGGCCGTCAGGCGTCACGCGCAGCTGTGTGCGAATGATATTTTTCACGTCGGCAATGAGCTAAAACATCCGTTTCAGTGACGGCGACAGACTGGCGCTCCGGGGAAACGATCGATCAACAATTAATCAGCAATCAGTAATCACGAAACGGCAGTTCACCACCGTCCTCATTGCCGAGGACGCCTCCGATTATTAATCATAAAAGTTGCAGTCATTTCCCGATTAATGATTGACTCTTTAATCATGATCGATTATTATTTTAATTCTCGTTGCTTTTGTTGCTATTTACAAAGCTGATAATTACTAATTACTGAGTAATTATTACAGTTAATTATTGACCTATGTATTTTCTCTGCTTTTTTTCCTCTCTCCACAGGGTCGGAGTAGAACTCATACCGCCCCTATGCAATTAAATTGTTGTCTTACTCAAATATAACTTAATCTGTTTTAATCAAATTTGATATTCTGATTGATTATTGTATTTTTACATTGTTTTATTTATATGATTATAAGCTAGGTTAATATTTTAGAAATTTTTTTCGAAAATGTCGTCCCCTCTCCCCTAAATTTACCGCTCCCATGTATAGCTTAGGTTAACCTAGGCATTAATACATCACTGTCTCTTTGGTATTTTATATCTACATATATATAACATGATGTGGTTTGATGACTAGAAAAATATATTTCGCATTTATCGAATTAATTTTCTTTTGTATCGTCTTGAGAAAGATTATAGATTGAGTTTACTTAATTAACATTTATTTTAAAGGGGATGAGCTCTTGAAGCGACAAGACTCGATTTTTAGAGTCGATAAAGTCGGCATCCGGCAAGTGGCGTCTTTCCACGACGACTCAGAGCGACGTTTCGACGTGTTTCAGCCGACGTTTTCGAATAGTCTTCCTGCCACGTTCGCGTAAAATGCACATTTTAACCGGGTAAATTAACTTTTTAACTTTATTATTTAATTTTTAATTTTTTAACTAATTAATACTTTAATCCTGAGGTGGATTAAATAGATAAAGACAAAAAATCAATCCTTTATATACGTCTATTTAATCTAATTCACTCTTTAACTACTTAAACAAAAAAATAAATACATAATACGTAAATAATCCTTGTAGACATAATCTTGAAATTTACGGCACAATCTCCTGTTCCTGATGGTTATGGCACAGAAGAGTAGCACAAAGTCGTGGACATTACCTACGGGTTTCATAGACATTGGGTTACGTAGTACAATATC
The DNA here is from genome assembly GCA_003595255.1 of Solenopsis fugax. Classification (NCBI taxonomy): domain Eukaryota; kingdom Metazoa; phylum Arthropoda; class Insecta; order Hymenoptera; family Formicidae; genus Solenopsis; species Solenopsis fugax. Next base: position 4,257 of record QKQZ01045102.1, on the reverse strand, counting down.
CACATTTTATGGACATAGAGGCGCTCCAAAGTAAAGTCACAGCTAAATCGCGGTCGTGGCCACTCTTAGGATTTTCTCTCGTATAATCTCCCTCTAGATGCTTTCTTTCTCTCTCTAACGAGATTATGTTTTGCATATATAGAAGATATAAGAGACAAAGTTGTGCCGTAAATTTCAAGATTACGTTTACATGGATTATATACGTATTGTTTATAAATCTTTTTTATTTAGACATTTCAAACAATGTAAATTGAATTACACGATACAGAAAAGGTATAATTAATTAAGTTATAAAATTGGTAATATATATTTGACTTTAGTATTGATAATATAAAAATATAAAAAATATGTAACATAAAAAATAATACAATATAAAAGATATATAATATTAAAAATAAAAAATGAAATGTAATTTTCATTATTTGAAAATTATGAAATCTAAATCTTCTATGACCCATTGATTTACATAGATGACACGTAAATTACAGTTTACATAGCTTACATTGTATATACGCGTAGATTATTTATATTTTACGCGTAAACATTCAACCCTGATAAAAGGTATGCGGTTGAAAGAAACTGCTCCGACATTATACACGAGGGATGTGTTTTCAAAGTTCTGGAAATTGCAATTTCTAAGGCCTATTCGTATTAATGCAGCTTAATTGCAAACTCGGTTTAACGTACTTTTTATCTTTTTTTAGTTTCAAGCATTAGAAAAGATTAGAAAATAAGTAGGTTTAAAGTTAAGCTGTATTTATTGAAAGGTATTTGATATTTGTAACTATAATTGCATGGTAAAATAATTATGATTAGATGCATTTTTATAGTTATTACTGCTATAATATTAGTAATATTAATAACCTTATGTTTATCTTCAACCTGTGAAAAATTTTACAATAAATTATGAAAATGTCTCTGACCCAAAGGGCTGCACAGCGGCTGATGATTTTAAATGATGATGATTATTATAGTAAAATATCAAGTGCAGATGGTAAAAGTAAAATAAACATTTTTATTATATAATAAATACAACCACAGTTATAGTAAATATAATTATTTTTTAAAGATTCGCTTAGTATTTAGGTAGAAATAATAACTAATAGCTATAATTTGCATGATTAAAACAATTATAAATATATAGTTGGCACCAAAAATGACTTAAATTATGGTAATTACAACCATTTTTCTTAGTATTAGTTGTCAAATCTTTTGCACCTAAATCTTTTATTTTGTTTATTTCAATATTGCGTTTTTCAATATATTATAATTCCTATTTATAACTGAAACATTATATTTATCTCGGCGCAAAAGCAAACTCTTTCTTCTGAGATCGTCTTCGGAAGACTCGACGAAGATGTTCGTGACACGATTCCCTAGAACTTTGAAAACATCCCTCATATAGTAATTGCAATCCCGCGACACTGCGAATGTTCGTTGCACACGAAACGGTAATCTTATATTAATCTCGTCACAATAAGATAAAGTCACCACGGATTCTCAAAGGCGTAAATTCAATCGCACGTTGACGGCCCGTAACTCTTAGTTGGATATTTCGCCTCGCGATAAAATAAGGAGAGTCGCAGAATTAGATATTTGAAATGAGACCGATAAATATACTCGTCGACTGGCCGTACGTTTGCCGTCTAATTTCTTAGTGGCTAAAGACGAGAATACGAACCACTAGCGTGCACGCTCGCTGTTTTAAGTTCGAAAAACGATAATTTCATATCGCGTCAAACGATAAAACGTTTCCTTCGGAATAGACTTTAGATAGAACGCGATGGTCGCGCGCGAGTTTTCTTACCGTCAAATAGTCACCAGAATAGAAAGAAATAGAGACGGGAATACGGGTATTGGAAATATCATGTATACTCGCGCGAGCGATCGAGGCCGCTGTGATTTCGAAATGACTTTTTTTCTCCAGGTGACAAATGACCGTGTCGGCAAGGCGGCGTAGTTTCCTTCGGCAAACAGCGCGCTTATCCGCGGCCCCGTGGAAATTAATTAATGCGCTAATCGACGGCGATTTCTACCTACACACGAGCATTTCCATCACAATTTGCGATAGCCGTCAATATACTTTTGGAAATTATATCCATTATAAAATAATATTCGACGCTATAAGCTTCTTTTCATGCCGCAATTTTACACTTTCTATAATATAATATAAAGTTTCGTTGAAAAATTTTCATTTTCTAATAATGAAAGTTGTAGTATTTAGAACAGTGTGTTGGGTGAGAAGTAACTCAACGAGTTTGACAAGTATAACAACTGTAGATTATGTATGAATTTATACACATTAATTATTGTTTGTTAAATTTAAAAAAATAATAATTTTCAGTATTAATTATTAATTATTAATACTTGCATAATTATTAATATTTATAATTATTAATATTTAATGTATGTATAATTACCTATATAAAATAATATGTAATTTTATAGCCAATAATCTTTATTTTTCAATATGAAGCAACTTAACAGCATCTGTTCTTCTTCTTTTCTATTTTTTCTAACTATATTTTTCAAATCTTCTTCATACATTTTTCGTCCACGTCTATTACGCTTATATTTTATTAGAATTACAAAGTATTTTTTAAAATTGATTCCTCAAAATATTAATTTTAAAGCCTAAATGTTTATTTGTACACCTATTTTACGTCCGATGAAAAAATATATTTAAATAAAGAAAAATATAAAAGAATATTTTTGTTAAGAGCTACTTGTAAAATTTTACAAATAGAAAGTGACAAAATAATGGCTTTATATTTGAAATAATCAAATAATATTTCCTTCTTTCTTTCTCATTGATAATATAAAATAAAAAAGATAAATGTAAAAATATTATGGGACAAATAGGTAACAAATATAAAAAATTCGTGCAGGAACCAAACAAATTCAGATAATAATTACACTAAAAAAATTGTTTTATGTTCAAGTAGATATATTTATTTTAACATCATTTCCTTGATAAAAAAAAATTTTCTAAATTTAAAAATAAATTATTTTACATTAGCTAACATTTATTAAATCAAGGAAACTCACTGATGCTAAACTAATTAAATATTTTTACTAATCATACATTTTTTTAGTATAATATTTTCTTTTAAATATAAGTCCTCAAAATTTTAATTGAAACCTATTTTTTTCATATCTTATTATACCTATTTATACTTCTATGTCCGGAGAAAAATTAACATATTTATACAGACAGTAAATGATTTGAAGATGAAAATTTTTTGTTTTCTGAAAAATTAACTTTTTTGGATTTATATGGTTTTTATAGAAAATTATTCAATTATATTATTGGTATATATTTCTGTAAACACTATCTCTTATAGTAAACTCTCAAATAACATTTCTAAGAAGAAACTGAAACGCCGCAAGTCCAACTATTTTCAGTATTTACTTAGGAGCGCGATCAAGAAGTATTCTATATTTCTTACTACGTCAATGATGTCTTTTTAATGGCGCATGGACCTCGAAGCTGTACGCTCGGCTTGACCTCGTAACATACGAGTTGTCGTTACACGTGATATCGAAAGAAACGAAAGACGACGACGACGATGACGACACAGTAGATATTGTTTCGCCGAGGTTTCTCGCGGTGATAAATGACCATGTCCACGTTTCTCGGTTCCTCGTTGCACGAGGATGTATGAACGCGTACGAAGTCGGACGGTCGAATGGTCGAAGAGTAATTGGCAGTTACACGGTGGACGTAATCCAATTTATCATTTGGCGAAGGAAACGGGGTAATATCTCCGCGGGAGATAACGTGGGACGCGCATTATGCTCAATCGCGAAAGGGATACGGCGTATATAGTAAAAGGGTGACCCCAAACTTAGCCCATTTTTCGTACCTCGATTTTCGCATCGAATTTTGTTTTAAATGATACCTTATAATGAGACATTAATCCCAGAAAAATTTTAAGTTGAGCCTAGAACGGGTTTCGGAGTTAGGAGGGGGTCAAAGTGGCGATGTCACGTATATGTTTAACTTTTCAAGTCACTTACAGTATTTTTNTGTTACAATATTTCGTGTTATTTTAAGTGTCTTATAATATGATATAAATATTAAATCAATATAAAAATATGAATTTATTCGATGATTAATTGGTGCGGTGGAAGAAGAGAAGATACTAATCGGGCGGAGCGCATTTCCCTATACCTATTCAATTTTCCTTGTTGGTTATGACATGTAGTTTTGATGTTTAGAAGAATTTCTTTGTTTTAATTATTTAAGATGAAAAA